>CAUYUJ010000001.1:526171-651171 GCA_963575745.1 Prorocentrum cordatum | reverse complement strand
CACCCCTTCCCCCGTAGAATCATAGCTTTGGCCATCAGATCCACAGTTCCGTGGATATCATGATGCTTCACGTGCGGTGCCCCGCGGATCCCATTTCCCCTGGGTCCGGGATGTGAGCTGTTGTTCTGTTATTATTCCTGGAAAATGAATGAATCCATTGGTTTTCCACACACACGGGATACTGGATCCGCGCAAGACAGAAATAGGATCCACGACACTGTCGCACACCCGAAACGGGATCAAGTTGGATCCATCGGTGTTCTCATATTTGTATTCCAAGAGGGAAAAACCTTCGGCCTGGGGATGTCATCATCAGCAGCAGCATCAGCATCAGCATCAGCATCAGCATCAGCATCCGCATCAGCATCCTCCTCCTCCTCCTCCTCCTCCTCATCATCATCATCATTACCATCATCAACATCACCATCATCAGAATCATCAACATCAGAATCATCATCATAATCATCACAATCATCACAATAATCACCATCATTAGCATCATCCTCATCATCATCGTAATCATCATCGCCATCATCAGCAGAATCACAATCATCATCATCACCATCAGCATCATCTTCATCATTATCACCATCAGCATCACCATCGCCATTACCATAATCATCATCATCAGCAGCATCATCATCACCAGCATAATCATCATCATCAGCATCATCATCATCATCATCATCATCATCATCATCATCACCAGCATCATCATCATGATCATCATCATCATCATCAGCGTCATCATCAGCAGCAGGAGCATTCTCATCATGGCACCTTCTCCTGGTCAATCCTCCTCACCACGCCTCATCCTCATCATCCTGCTCATCAGCAATCATCATCAGCATCATCATCATCCTCACCATCATTATCATCATTCTCATCATCATCATCATCCCCCTCATCATCATCATCATTAGCATTATGACCATCATCATCAAAAGCATCAGCATCACCATCCACATCGGCATCATCATCATCAGCATCATCATCATTATCAGCATCGCAATCATCATCACCATCATCGGCATCATCATCAGCATCATCATCATCATCGTCAGCATCATCATCGTTATCATAATGACCATGATCATCATCATAATCAGCATCACTATCATCATCATGCTTGGCGTCATCAACGTCATCGTTGCCATTATCACAATCATCATCATCAGCATCATCATCATCATCATCATCATCATCATCATCATCATCATCGTCATCATCATCATCATCGTCATTATCATCATCATCATCAGCAGCATCATCATCATCAGCAACATCATCAGCATCATCAGCAGCAGCATTATCATCATGACGCCTCCTCCTGGCCGATCCTCCTCATCACGCCTCCTCATCCTCCTCCTCCTCGTCCTCCTCCTCCTTCTCTATCCTCATCCTCCTCATCATCCTCCGTCTCGTCCATCTCCTCCACCTCTTCCCTTCTCATCCTCCTCTTCCTCCCCCTCCTCGTCTATCATCCTCCCCCCCCCCTCCTCCTCCTCCTCATCATCATCAGCGTCACCATCATCATCATCATCAGCATCATCATCATCAGCATCACCAACATAACCCCCCCCCCCCTAAGTCATTTGAGTTGATTACCGTCGGCCTAGAAGGGTTTCAAATGTAGGCGGAGAGCGCGGAGGCCGAACTTCATTATCACTGTGAAAAGTTCGCCGAACGTCTGAAGGATGTCTGAAGCGAAACAACCAATTCTGCAAGGACGTCTCAAGCGAAACAAGCAGTGCTTAAGGAATCCTGTCCTGCTCCCCCTCCTCCTGCTCCTCCTTTCTCCTCCCCCGCCTCCTCCCTCTGCTCCTGCTCCTTCCCCTCCTCCTCCTCTTCCTCCTGCTCCTCTCCCTTCTCTCCTCTTCCTGCTCTCCCTCCTCCTCCTCCTCCTCCTCTTCCTCCTCTGCGTTCTCTCTGTCTCGTTCTACTCCTCCCCCTGGCGCCCTGAACTTGTTTACCGCTGTGGTTGATCATCCTGGGAAAACGAGGCACATGAGCTACCCTACACAAGCAGATGAAAAGTTTAATTTTCATTAAGCGCTTACACATAGAAATCTAATAGGTTTTGAACTTTGGATTTGTCGTTCATCCTTTTCATCCTCCTCTCCTTTCTCTCTCTCTCTCTCTCTGTCGCTGTCTCTCTTTGTCTCTCTCTCTCTCTCTCTGTGTGTCTCTCTCTTTCTATTTCTCTTTCTTAATATATCTCAGCCTTTCTCTTTCTCCCCGTGCCCCCCTGAACTTGTTTATCGCTGTGGTTGATTATCCTGCTACCCTACACGAGCAGATGAAAATTTCAATTTCCATTAAGCGTTTACAAATAAAATCTGATAGGTTTTGCACTTTGGATTTGTCGTTCATCCTTTTCATCTTCCTCTCCTCTCTCTCTCTCTCTCTTTGTCGCTGTCTCTCGTTGTGTGTCTCTCTCTCTCTTTCTCTTTCTCTGTCTTTCTCTCTCTCAGCCTTTCTCCTTCTCTCCGTGCCCCCCTGAACTTGTTCATCGCTGTGGTTGGTTATCCTGGGACTACACGAGCAGATGAAAATTTCAATTTTCATTAAGCGCTTACACATGGAATCTAATAAGTTTTGAACTTTGGATGTTTCTTTCCTCCTTCTCATCTTCCTCTCCTCTCTCTCTCTCTTTCTCTCTCTTTCTCTTTGTCTCTGTCTCTCTTTGTGTGTGTCTCTCTCTCTCTCTTTCTATTTCTCTTTCTTTATCTCTCTCTCTCTGAGCCGTTCTCCTTCTCTCCGTGCCCCCCTGAACTTGTTTGTCGCTGTGGTTGCCTACACGAGCACGAAACGAGAGATTTGTCGAGGATGTCTCAAGCGAGACAAACGATTGTTGAGGATGTTTCAGAGAGGAACAAAAGCCAAGTATGTCTCAAGATATCCTCGGCTTTCGCTCCTCTTGATAATCTCTTTATGCTGGCCTCTGGTGGGCAACTCTTATTATCCCCCCGTGTTCCCGAACTTCATTATCCCTGTGTGTTTATTCTCTGCGGCATGGGGTTAATCATCAGCTTCATCAGCATAATCATCAGCCCCATCATCATCAGCATCATGATCATCATCATAATCATCAGCATCAGCATCATCATCAGCATCAGCATCAGCATCAGCATCAGCATCAGCATCAGCATCAGCATCAGCATCAGCATCAGACTCATCAGCAGCATCACTACAGTGGGAGCTGGACCACTAGAAACCTTCCACACGAAACCAATCCCTGAGACCCCAGGACGTCCATTGGGTTTTGAGTGCGGAAGCGGCACGCCTCCCGTGGCAAAACTATAACCTAAGACACCCTGGAGGCAAGCAGGGTGTATATTGGCATGGGTTGCCACTGCAACACCATTAACATCAGCACGTACACCATCATCGTCAGACTCATCATCATCATCAACATCATCAGCATCATCATCAACATTAACATCAGCATCAGCATCAACAACGATATCATCATCAGCACCATCATCAGCATCATCACAGCAGCATCATCATCATCATCAGCATCATTATCAGCATCACCATCATCGTCATCGTCACCATCGTGGTCACAGCCGTCATTAGCATCGTGATCACCATTATGATCACCACCATCAACGACATCATTCATATCAACAACATAATCGACATCATCAAAGTCAGCATCATGAACAGCATCGTCATGGGCATCATCAGCAGCAACGAAATCGTCGTCATCATTAGCCTCATCATCAGCATTACCATCACCGTTACCATCACCACCATCATCATCATCATCATCATCATCATGATCAGCATCATCACTACCATCATAGTCAACAGCAGCTGCATCATCATCAGCATCATCAGGATAATCATTGGATTCGTCATCATCACCTTCAGTATCATCACCGTCATCATAGTCATCGTTATCGTCATCAGCATCCGCATCAGCATCGTCGTCATCGTTAGCAGCATCATCACCATCATCATCAGCATCATCAGCATTATCCTCGTCGTCGTCGTAATCATCATCGTCATCATCGTCGTCATCATCATCACAATCATCCTCATAATCACCACCGGCATCAACAACGGCATCATCATCGTCGCCACCATCATCACCACCACCATCATCACCAATAGCCGTACTATCATCATCGGCATCGTCAGCAGCTTCCGCAACATCACCATAACACCTCCTCCACCTTTTACTTCCTCCCCCAAACCTCTGACTGCGCGCGCTCCCGCGTACGAATGATACCGCGCGTTGGGGGAAGAAGGAGGAGAAGGATAATGATGATGATGATGATGATGATGAGGAGGAGGAGGAGCAGGAGAATAAGTAAGGAGGAGCGGGAGGGGAATGCAGGAGGAGACTACCGAAGAGGAGGAGAAGGATGGAGGAACTGGAGGGGGATAGAGGAGACTACCGACGAGGAGCATGAGTGACGAGGAACGGGAAGGGGATATAGGAGGAGAATCCCGACGAGGAGGAGAAGGATGAAAGAACGGGAGGGAGATAGAGGAGGAGACTACCGCCGAGAAGACGAAAGATGGAGGAACGGGAGGGGACAGGAGAGGATACTACCGACGAGAAGGAGAAAGATAGATAAACGGGAGGGGGATAGAGATTGGGGAATCCTGACGAGGAGGAGTTGGATGGAGGAGCGGGAGGGAGATACGGGAGGAGACTACCGAAGAGGAGGAGAAGGATGAAGGAACGGGAGGGGGATAAAGGGGAATCATACCGACGATGATGAGAAGGACAGAGGAACTAGAGGAGAACAGAGGAGAATACCGACGAGGAGGAGAAGAAGGATGGAGGAAAGGGAGGAGGAGACCCAGAGAATAATGATGAGTGTTATCTCTTTCGCCAGATTTTGTCAAACAACTGATGCCTACGAGAGCAGAGCACTGCTCCAGGAAGGCGCCCACAGGAACGGGGAGAGGAGAAAACATAATAATACTGCGATAGGAATACGAGGGGGGAAGACGACGACGACGACGACGACGACGACAACGAGAACGAGAAAGAGACGTGGAGACCAGCACTTCTTTGAAAGCGTGCACGATGGTGGGCAAGCTGGAGAGGCCGCGGCGGAACGGCGGAGCGGCGGAGTACGGCCCCTCTCCCTCTCTCTCTCACTCTCTCTCCCTCTCCCTCTCCCCCTCTCTCCCTCTGTTCCCTCTGTGAAAGCATGGAACTGCGGACGCGGACTGGGGCGTGCACGCGGGAAGCTGACCAGCACAGTCAAAGCCCGTGCGGTCGAGACCGCTGCAGCACCCGTGAACACACGATGGCCAGCGCCGTCTCCGTGGGGGCGCAGCGGAACCTCGAAGGCGGGCTGGGCGAACGAGAGCCCCATGGTGCTGGCCGCGCTTCCCTCCACCAGCTTAGCAGAGGCCTCCCGCAGGGGGGTCCGAGAGGATGGGGTCGGAGGATCGCGCCGCATCGCCGAAGCATCGGCGCCGTCGCCGATGCATCGGCGACGCCGGCGTGGAGAACATCGGGCCACACACCGAGCAGCATCGCCGATGCAACGACGATGCGGCGCGATCCTCCGACCCCATCTGCAGCCGAGCATGTGATCCAGAAAATGGCCATCTTACCAGAACCACGTTTGCCCCTAAAGGGTTCTTACTTCTCCTCCAAAGAACTGGAGCTCCCTATGAGGCCACGAAACGCTGCCCTGGGTGGGGGAACCGCAGGCGGGCACGCCCACTGGGGCCTTCGGTGGAGCTCCCTATGGGGCTACGAGACGCTGCCCTGGGTGGGTGAAACGCAAGAAAGAGGGGGAGGAGGGAGGAGTGGGAGGAGGAGGGGGAGGAGCAGGAGGAGGAGGAGGAGGAGGAGGAGGAGGAGGAGGAGGAGGACGAGGAGGAGGAGGAGGAAGGAGGAAGGAGGAAGGAGGAGGAAGGAGGAGGAAGGTGGGACGCGGGGCGCTGTCTCTTCAAAACGAGGACCCAACGCCACAGGATGGTTGGGAAAAATATCTGCATGCGCGCGCGACGACGCGCGCGCGCGTGCACTTCGTCTTATCTGTTACAGAAAGAATGTTTGACAACTTCTGAGTTTTGATAAACGAGTGCGCGCGCATAGTGTTTCTTGCAAAAGGAAGGAAGGGGTACCGATACCAGCCTGGCTGGGATAATATGAATTCACAGGTAGGATGGGCATTGGATCAGACTCATGCGTTTTTTTGTTTTCCTAGGGTCCAGGGGAATCGATATGTCCAGGAGGGGAGGGTGGTGGAACCTATTCCTGTTTAGAACAGAATACTAATTAATGCTCAACTTGAAGTTGTCCACTCCACTCCCCGCGCAAACATGGCACCCGCCCACCCGCAGTTTGGTTTGCAAAACCCATGCGGAAGCGATTGCGATGAGCGCTTGGCGCTGGCTGGTGCATCTCTGCGACCGCGCTAGCCCGCGCATGCCCCCGCCCGCGCACTTGGTCGGCAAACTCATGAGGTCGCGACAGCAGTTGCAGCGTGGAGCTCGTCCCAAATTTCACCGAGCTCACTGGCGCGCGGACCCTCGCGGCGCGGGCAAAGCCCATTTTGCGGGAGACAGCGCGGACGACAGCGTCGACAAACAACGATGAGGTGGCCGGCAGAACTCATAAGGTCGCAAGTACAGTAACAACTTGGAGCGCCTCCGATAATTTCATCGCGCTCATTGGCGCGCGGGCGCACGTCGCGCGGGCATAGTCCGTCTGGCGGGACAGCGCGGACGACGGCGTCGACAAACGACGATGAGCATGATCGCGGCGCTTCCGACAGCAATCGCGCGGATGACGGTTCCCCGCATGGCATTATGCAACAGGTATCGCGCCTCTGGTAAGCGCGCGAGGGCATTGGAATAAGTTCGACATGCGCGCGCGAAGGCCTCCTTGGACAGGAAAGTTGAAAATGCATTGGGTGCCCTATGAATCCGCAGGAGCGCGCGGGATGGAAAATTGAAAACTTGCTGTTGCAAAACCATTGGGTGTCTGCTGTCTTTGTGCTGAAATCGCAACCGGCATAAAAGCGTTGGGCGGATTTCGTCTTGCGCGCGCGCACGTGGCCCGCATGGTATGTTTTCATAGGCATTCGCGTATTCACCTCATCTTAGATCAACAACGCAAGCGCGCCACGTGGCATTATTCGACAGGGCTGAGGGGGACGATGCCGGGACTAGCTGGGGCGGCGTGAATTCAGATGGAAAGTTAACAAGGAGGCAGAATCAATTGTAACTTGCATTACCCCAAAGGGGGCGGCAATCCTGGGAGGGGTTGGGTAGAATTTAATTTCCCTCAAAAGAAAAAATTGATGTGGCGCAGCTCACCTCGCCGAAATTGAACTTGCAAGCTCCTCTCTCTGCCCGCGCAACCATCCCGCCCGCCCGCCCGCAGCTGAGTTTGCGAATCCCACGCGGCGGCGATTGCGACGACTGTTTGCAGTGGCTGGCGCACCCTCGCGGCCTCGCCAACGCGCGCAAGCTCGCAAGCTCAAGCGCAGAGCGGCCCGCTAGGCTGGCGCGACCGACGCGGGCGCAGTGGCACTGACCGCTGGGGGCCGCCCAGCGCGCGTCGCAGGCCGCGCTGACGCGCGGGCGCTTCATCGCGGCGACGCCGAAGCGGAAAAGATGATTAGAATAGCGATGAGGGCGAGGATGATGACGATGACGACGGCAAAGCCAATGACGGCGCCGATGCTGGTCGCGCTGGCGACGATGACGGCGCCCACGCGTCGGCGATGAAGGTTCTGAGATGACTTCGACGTGCGCGCGAGGCCGACGCGCGCGAGTGGCCCGCATGGAATTATTCGACAGGGACAGCGCCCCCCCGTCGAGCGCGCCAGGGCGCCATAGTGACTTCGGCATGCGCGCGCGAGAAACCCGCTTGATCGATTTGATCGAAAATTTGAAATGCCAATGGCTTGGTCGCACGCACTCGCAACAGCGAACGCATTTCGTAAATCGGGCCGCCAAATATAAGGAAATCTTGAAACATCTGGAACTCTGGCGCCCAATGGTTTGCAACTGTGCTGACAACCAGACTGCCAAAAGCAACCGTTTGTTGTTGAATCTGTTTCGGAAACCTCAACAGTGTAGACCGTTGGGAACTTGAATTGTTAGAGAAATGCCGACGCGCACGCGAGCCGACGCGCGCGCGTCGACTTGCGTTGCAAAGGCTTCTTGGACACGTATGATATCTGATCAGAAGCACGCAAGCATAGCATCAGATGACAGAGATGAAAGGGGGGCGATAATAGTGCAATTACGTTGCTTCTAAAAAAGAGAATATACGTCGCTTCTAAAAAAGAGAATAGACGCAGTAAGTTGTCAACTTCACTGCTCGCGCAATCATCTCACCCAACCACCCGCAACTTGTTTTGCAAAACTCAAGCGGCAGCGACTGCGATGACTGCTTGGCGCTGGCCGGCACATCGACGCGGCCGCGCGAGCGCGCGCAAGCTCGAGCGCGGAGCGGCCAGCTAGTCTGGCGCGACCGACGCACCCGCGGTGGCAGTGACCCCTGGGGACTTCCCAGTGCGTCTCGCAAGCCGCGCTGACGCGCGGGCAATTCAGCGCGACTCGGAGACTCGGGCGGGCGCGGTATCATGGCGATGTCAGCAGCGGCAGACACGATGATAATAATAGCGATGCTGGCCACAATGGTGTCGATGACGGCGACATAGCCAATGACGGCGCCGAAACTGATCACTCACATGAAGATGATGGTGTCCACGTGTCGGCGATGAAGGCTACGAGAAGATTTCGACATGCTCGCGTGGCCGACGCGCGCGGCTGGCCCGCAAGGCCTCGGTTGACATGAACCGCGCCCCCCAGCAGGCGCGCAAGGACATTACAATGATTCCCGCACGCGGGCGCGAGAGGCCCGCTTGTGAGTACTGGTGTAATCATGTTTAAAAGTGGAGGGTTGTCATGAAATCAGGTTGCAAAACCACCGCTGCGTATATGTACCGGACTCTCCATCTTGAAATGCAAACGAAACCTGACGTGAATCAAAAATTCTGTCTTTCGCGGACGACAACGCCCGCGCGTGGATTTTTGCGCATTTTATGCCACGGGCTTCGGACAATCACTGATTGTTGATAAACGAGCGGGCGCGCACCGTATCATATGACAGGGACGGGGGGGGGGTAAGGGGTAGGGATGGGATGGTGTGAATGCATGCGAAGATCGAACGATGGAGCAAAACCACATGCAAAATGCATGACCCCAGAGGAGGTAAGAATCCCGGGGGCGGGGGGGCGGTAGATCCAAAGCTTTTTTTGGGGAAGGCAGAATTTTTGCAATATACATGTATACTTATAAACTATGCCATACATGGTGTGCCGTCTATGTGGTGCAACCTACGCTGTGCAATTCACGCCATGAAACCCGTATCGTGCAGTCTATGCGGTGCAATATATGTGGTGCAATATGTGCTGCGCAACCAACGTTGCGAAATCTCCGCTGCGCAATGTGCGGTGCAACCTATGTTGCGCAAAATAAGTGATGCAACCTAAGTGATGCAAGCGACGTGGTGCAATCTAAATGGTGCAACTCGTTTTGGAGAACTCGGAATTGTCAACTCCACTGCTCGCGCAATTACCCCACCCACCCACCCGCAATTCAGTTTGCAAACCCATGCGACAGCGAATGCGATGACTGGTTGGCGCATCGGCGCGGCCGCGCTAGCGCGCGCAAGCTCAATGGCAGCGGCAAGCTAGCCTGGCGCGTCCGACGCTCCCGCGGTGACGCTGGCCGCTGGGGACTTCCCAGCTCATCTCGCAGGCCGCGCTGACGCGCGGGCACTTCAGTTCGACTCGGTGACTCGGGAGGGCGCGGTATCATGGTAAAGTCAAAAATTCCTGACACGATGATGGCAGCATCGGTGATGAAGATTATGACGACGACGACGGCAACGCAAACGACGGCGCTGATGAAGGTAACGCAGATGAAGATGATGAGGTCCACGCATCGGGGATGGAGGTGTTGCAGGGATTGCTGCAAGGATTCTGGCGTACGCGCACGACCGACGCGCGCGAATGGCACGCATTGCATTATTTGACAGGGACGTTGCCCCCACACACACACACACACACAGCAGACGCGCAAGGGTGTTTGAATGACTTCGGCATGCGCGTGCGGGCCGCCTGCATGGTCTCATGTGACGCACATGAAGAAAAAATCCCCCAAGGATTCGCAGCAGCACGTGCGCAGCTGTTTCTTTTGAAAAACGAGCTTGAAGAAGCCCATACTGTTCACATGTTGTCGGGAACCTCGGTATTGACATCCCCAAGAAACCAAACGGTGTTTGAAAGATTTCGGCATGCGCGCGCGACGCCGCGCGCGCGGACTTTGTCTAGTCGTGCGCAAGTGATTTCCGAAAACGAAAGCATTGTGACATACGGTGGCGCGCACAATATTATTTGCCAGGGGTGAGGGGGGCGATGATGGGTCTGGGTAGGATGGTATGAACTCCAACTCTATTTTATATCAGAAAAACGATGTGGCAACACCAGATGTGTATTGTACTATCCAAGGGGGAGAGATAAAACCCAGGGGGAGATCCGAATCTTTAATTCGAAAAATAAACTGACTTGGAACAATATAGGTGGTGCATTCTGTTTGGTACAACGAATGTTGTGCAATCTACGGGGTGCAATTCATGTACAGCGCAGTATGCGTTGTGCAATCTATGTTTTGCAATCTTTGTTGTGCAATCTATGTGGTGCAATCGATGTTGCGCAAGAACGTGGTGCAAAATGTATTGTACAATCTGTGTGGAACAACCGATGTGGCGACGACGAGGCGGCGACAGGACGGCGACAAGGCGACGATGGCGTCATCATAGCCTCCAGACCGACGACCCGCCCAGACGACGGGCGGCGACGAGGTGGCGACGAGGCGGCGACGGCGGCAACATAGCCAACAGGTCATCAACCTCGCCCAAACAACGACGAGGCGACGGGGAGGCGACGGCGGCAACATCGCCGCCAGACCAACACTCCCCCCCAGTCTCTCCTTCCAGAAATGAGAACACCTAGGTGCAAGCACTGTTTGGGAAATTTGTTGTCCCTCGGGAAGATCACTTCAACCAGTCGCCTGCAGGGTCCTGGCACGGAGATCGAACGTTACAAAAAAAAACTGCAGCACCGCGAAAAAATCACGACCAGTAGAGGCCTCCGAGATGGGGTCCGAGTTAGTGGGGTCGGAAGATCTCGCCGTATCGCCGATACATCGGTGATGCATCGCCGATGCATCGGCGATGGTACCGGCGACGTCGGCGATACATCCGCGACGTCGGAAAGAAAATCGGGCCCCACATCGAGCCACGCATCGCCAATGCATCGCCGATGCATCGCCGATGCGGCGCGACCCTCCGACCCCATCTGCTCCGACCCCATCTAGGAGGCCTAGAACCAGAGCCCGAAGCCCCGCCTCCCTGCGCCCTTTTCCGAACCCGGATCGGTCCGCGAGGATCCCGGGGCCCGCGGCCGGGCGAGCGCGCCCGTCATTTTGACGACCTGCCAGGCCACCCCGAACCCAACCCGAAGGCCCGACTTCCGGGCGGGGGGGGGGGGGATGCGGGCCGCATGTGTCTTTCTCCACGTGTCCCGCCCCCGCCCCCCTCATCTTGACGACCTACGAGACCACCCCGACCCACCCCGTCACCCCCTTCGGATAGCCAGCCGACCGCGGGCCTGGTTCACCCCCTGGGCAGCCCCGGACCCTCGGACGCGCCAGCATCTGCAGCTGGGGCGACGGGTTTGCCTGGCGAGCGTCTTTTGATTCGGCGTTTCGACATTGGGCGGCAAGGGGAGGGGGTCTGGCTCCGGACCTCTGCTTAGTGCGCCTGTTTGCAAGAGTGCTGCCTCTGGGGGAGACTCCACCCGCTAGA
The DNA here is from genome assembly GCA_963575745.1 of Prorocentrum cordatum. Classification (NCBI taxonomy): domain Eukaryota; class Dinophyceae; order Prorocentrales; family Prorocentraceae; genus Prorocentrum; species Prorocentrum cordatum. Next base: position 639,299 of record CAUYUJ010000001.1, on the reverse strand, counting down.
AAGAGGCGCCAAAAATAGCCAAGATCTACCCTTTGGGGAGGGAGGGAGGGGGGGGGGTGGGGCCCGAGCCGATCGGCAAAACAATGAATAAAAAACGATCACCTGGCATGAAACATGTCCCTACCCCTATGTTTGGCATCACCTTACCTCGATGCCGACCTTGAGGCTCCCCTCGGTCTCTGAGGGCTCAACCCCGAGGTTGTCATCGCCTTGGGCTTGCCGATCCCATAGGGGTAGGGATCAATTCGAGGCTGGTTCGGGCTTGCACAGTCACAGCCGGCTCGGCAGCTCGCGCCGCGGGCGGCGCGAGCGCGATGCCAGCACCGCGCGCGCCAGGCGAGCCGGGGCCCTCCGAAAGCTGCCCGGCTGGCGGGCAGCGCGGGCCAGAGCTCGCCAGGTTGGGGCAGGCGAGGCTCGTGTGCACCCGGGGGGTGCAGAGCCAGCCTGAGATCCTGGCGGGGCATTTTGTTCACAACGGGCGTGTTCGCACGATTCTGGGCCCCGGGGCCCTCACCGCTCGATGGGGCTCGAAAAGTGCTGCAGAGAGACGGGGTCCTGGGCTCTGGGTGTGATTCTGCACGATGCTGCATGTTTGTTCACGTCGTCGGATCTCGGGGCTTGTGCCAAAGTCATGTTGCTCTGGCGCCTTGTTCCGCGCGGTTACTGTCAATATCCGATTGCTCTGGTGAGTTGTTCTCCATGGCCGCGGGCAAGATTCTCTTGCGATGGCGACGTGTCCCCCCCGTTCCCTACCCAATATTGGCCGCGGACGAGGGGGGGGGGGAGAAGGAAAAGGTCTTCTCAGGAGGCGGCGGGGCTTCTCAGAAGCCTTTCGGCCTTCTGAGAAGTCTTCAGCGTCTCCGGGGAAAGCTTACGAAACTTCTCCGAAGGTCGGGTGACTTCTGAGCCCCCTGAGAAGGCCCGCCCCTCCTCACTTCCCCCCCCAGGCTTGCCGTCGACAGTAGACAAGGCGTACCTCTGACCTGCAGGCCCGCACAAGGCGAGGCCGCGCCGAGCGGTGAGACCTGCACAGACGTCCACCGGCCCCTGGCCGGGCCCATCCTTGAGCATCGTTCAACCGACTCCTGTCCCCATGGGCGTGGCCTTGGCCCCAACTGGCCGATCGACCCTCCTAGACGGGGATACATAGGCCGTGGCCATCGGGTTTCGAGGGGTATGTCCCCAACTTGGGGGGTAAGATGATGGGGGTCTGGATGGGGATGGGGATGGGCGGGGTCGGTTAAACTATACCGAATCCTGGGCCCAGGAGCAGTGCGCAGCACTGCCTCCCTGGCTAAGCCGGGGGGGGGGCGTGCATACACCGCTCCCCAGCCCAGCACCGGGCACACGCTGGCACGCATCAGGGATCCTTGGATCTGGCGCGCTGGCGCCAGACCCACGGGTCGGGGAGGGTGCCTCCGAAACACGAGGGCAGTGCCCCCTGGCTTGGCCACGGAGTGCGTCGATTCTGCGTGCAGGCGGGGCCCGTCTCGAATCTGCGCGCCCTGCGGTCGGGAATTCTTGCCTAAGGTGTCCTGGCGACACGTGCCCTGCGAGCGGATGGCGTGTCGCTCCACCCCGCGTGGCGGGAAGCTGGGAACAGCTCGGGACGTTGACGCTTGGGACTGGGGGCGTGGATAGCGTGTCGCGCCGAAGCGTGGTGGGCCGGAACCAGCAGAGCGACACGCTAAGCCAAATGCTCTCCACCGTAAGAATGCCGCTTCTCTGAAGTCCTCCGGAAACCTCCTGAGGGCCTCTGGGGGGATCCAGGACGGCCCCAGGCGGCCGCGAAGGCAGTCCAACCTGGCCCCAGGAGAGCGCCAGCACGTCCCCAGAGGACCTCCAGAGCCGCCCCAAAAGACGCTCCAGAGGGCCTCCGAAACAGCCCAGGAGAGCCCCAACTGAGCCCCCAGACAGCCCAAGAAGGCCCCAATGAGGCACCAAGACCCATTGCAAACACATCCCTCCCCGCTCTTGTACTGTCTTGAATCTCTCTTACGCCTCTCCGATGACCCCTCTGATCGCTTTGAGTCTGCTCGCAAGGCCGGGAAAGGCGCCCTGGGAGGCCCGGAAGGGCCAGCGGACCTTTGCCAAGAGTGTCCAGGGGGCCGCTGAGACGTCCGAAAGGGCGTCTGGAACAATATAGGAATCGGAAGTGATGCGATAGATTCTGCAACTTATCTTCCATATTATAAAACACTGCAGTGTGACATACCTGTAAAAGACCAGTCGATACAATGCGCACTGCGATGATACAACGACAGCAAATTTATTACAACAGACTAAACATGATTTAATATACTGCTATGTGATAAGTATCATGTACGTGAATAGAACATAAATGCATATGGCATAAAAAGCTGGATTATGGTGTGATATGATAAACATTCGAAATAAACATTGATCGCGTAAACATGGATGACGATATACAATTTAATAGGATGGGATAAGGTAACATGATACCGTATCTTATTATATGATACAGCACAATGAGATGGAATGACATCAAATGGGATAATATGAACATTTATTGAATGCAATAACGGACTGTGAAGAATATAACACGACGATAACGTATAACATCCTATGCTATAACACATTGTAATATAATATACTACAAGTTGACATGCACGATACTACACTTACGATATCTGTATATGCGCGGCACCCCACGCGGAGCCGCGATCCTTTTTGAGCCGAGAGGGGCCCCCCAACACCCTATAACTATGTTCATAGCTCTGGCACGCCTCCTCGCCGCGTCCTTGCGGAGCGAAGCGCGGCGCACCCTCGCGGAGCCTCCCGCTGGGAGCGGCCTCTCAGGGGTCGTTGGGCGCCTTCAGCTGGGCGCGCCCGCAACCGTCGTAGTCGACCCGACCAGCTCGCCGACGGTCAGCCTCGGGCCCTGCTTGGCCCCAGATGGCCCCGCCGCCACCCTCGCCAGCCCGTTGGCAAGGTTCGCCTTTAGGCCCGTCGCGCTGAGGCCCCGCGCCCCCAGCGCCGCCAGCGCATCAGCTCGTCTCTGACGGTTATCTGCTCGCCACTGAGTGGAACGCCGTGGAGCTCCTCGCACTGGCACTCCACGATCCTCGACGCGACCTGTCGTCGCTGCCGAGGTCCTTCACTCTTGATCGGCACGGAGCCTCCCGCTGCCGACCCCTTGTTCGCGTCCTCTGTGGCCGGAGGCGGTGCTTCCCGCTCTCGCCCGCCCTGGGCGCTCGCGCCCTCTGTGGCTAGAGGCGGGGCTACCCGCTCTCGTCCGCCCTGAGCGCTGTCGTCTCGCCCGCCCCCCATCACCTCGCCGCCCGCAGCGTCGGGCTGGCGCCCCCTCGAGCGCCTCTTGGCGAGGTAGCACTCCGCCACCGCGGCTCCAATCACGTACACCAGCACAAACTGGAACAGCGGCGCGACGATGCCAATCGCGCTGCCGTTACACTGGCCTTCTCCCGCGGCTGCGGCAACTCCCGCTGCGCCACGCACATACACCGCTGCCGAGAATACCTTCAGCACGGCAGCCGCGGAGTCGCTCACATGGCCAGCCGCGCGCCCTCTTGTCGCTAGCCCCATGAGCTTCAGCGACACCTCAATGCTCGAGCCGCCCAGGTACGTCGTCACGATGTCAGCTCGGTTCACCGCCGCGTCCAACTTGATCACCTGCAGATCCTTAGTCCGCACGCGCTCCTGCATCCACAAGTCCTGGGCGCGGAGATGCCGCACTCGGCCTGACCCCACTCGGTGGGCCATTCCCTTCGCTGCCAAGCTGCCCGCACCAGCAACTCCCTGCACGTGGATCCCGCACTGTGCGAGCATCTGCTGCAACAGGATAGCGGAGGCACCCGCCCTGCTGAGAGCCAGGAGCTCTGCCAACCCGCCTGACGTCGCTACGTAGCCCTGCGTCGACGTAGTCACCTCTAGACAGTGATCGCCGAACATCATCACCGTGCACTGCGTGGACTTCGCGTCATCCGCTCCTGCCCAGTCGCTGTCGCCCTCGACGTCCGCCGTGACTGGTAAGTCATGCAACGGGCAGTGCCACTCCGTCACTGGGCACCCCACCAGGTACCGCGCAGCACCCTTGAGCCTGACCTCGGCAAGCGGCGTAAGCTTCGACGCCTTCGCCATGATCATCTTCGCTGCGTACTGCACCTGCGGCACGTCCCGGGACAGGTAGGTCAGCATTCCGCCTGCCTTGGACACCAACCTATTCAGCCGCTCGTCCACGACCGCCTCCTTGGGCACGGAGCCTCCCGTGGCCTTCGAGCCTGGGCTCGTCTGAGGCTTCGTCGCGTCAGCTGGCAGGTCCAAGAGCTCGGGTAGGATGTCCACATGCGCGTCATCTGCTCTCCACACCATGCTAGGAGACGGAGCCCCCCGCCACTCGACGCGTCGCTTCTGCCGCGGCCACCGCCAGTGGCACCCGGGCCCACTCGACCCAGCTTACTGATCTCGCTGATCCTCCAGCAGCGTCGAGCACGTCGAGCTTCGCCGAGATCCCCATCGGCCGCGAAGTCGCCGCCGTGCGCGCCCAGCGCGACGTCCGACGTCTCGTCGTAGAAGGCACAAGGGCAAGGCGTGATCCGAACCCATGGCGGCTGACTCTTCTCGAAGACGTCGCCGACGTATGCCTGCCACAACCTTGACGCAGGCCCTGTACCGTAGAGCGCCTCGTGGAGCTGCCAGACCCGCCCAGGTCGTCGCAGCCCAGGCGGTGGCATCACGCACAACCACTCGCCCATGTCCGCGTGGAAGAACGCCACGCTGGCATCGCACAGAGCCACTTGCCTCTGCCACGACAGGGGCTCCGAGGCGCAAGTGGAAGAGCCGCTTGCCTCTGCCAGGGGCACCACAGGGCGCAAGTGGAAGAGGTATGGCGCACCTGCCGCCACGTCGCCACGCTTGCAGAAGTTGAAGCCCACGGCAGCGAGTCTCGACCGTACGAAGGGCGCCCCGTCTGGCCTGCATCGGAGTCCGTCACGCCACTTGCTCCGCATGCGCCTGCCTACGCTCGCGTCGTCGGACGCGTCCTCGCGCGCGCCGAACGCGGCCATCTGGGCGAGCTCCTGCTGGCGCCCCTGCACCGCGAGCTCCCTCGGCAGCACCTCGCCCGAGCGGCTGTCGTACACCACCGCCTCTGGCACGAGGTCGCACGCCCACTCTGTCGGGGTCTCCCGATCACGCACGGACGCCGCGAACAGCTGCAGCCGCTCGCAGTCCTCGCCGTCGAGTCCGAAGTAGGCAGGTTCACTGACGTCCACGGGCACCGCGAGGTGGGCCACCCTCGGCGCCTTCGACCGTGGCTCGCCGTCCGTGGGAGCTGCCGGTCGGCTCCTCGAGTCCACGCCCGCCCCCGCGGAGTCGCACGCTGAGCCGCCCTCCGCAGGAGGTGGCTGGGATGAACTCGCCGCTGTTGCTGCGCCACCTGCTGCTGCTGCCATCGCGGCTGCGGGGTCGACCGCTGCCGCATCCACCTCCACCCCTGGGGCTGCGATGGCGTCGCCTGGCAACGGGCGAACCGCTGCCTGCCGATTCACCTCATCCAGGAGCTTCCCCTCCATGCGCACCCTGCACTCACGAGAGTGCGCCGCCTCGCCTCCCCAGCACCTCGGACAGTTCAAGGTGGGCCCGTAGGTCTGCACCATCCTCTTCGTCACGTTGGTGGCTCATCCGAGCTTCGGCTCGGGCATGGGGTGCTGGCGGAGCGCCCAGAGGTCTTGGAGGTGGTCGCCCTGGCGCTACGGCCACTGGAGCTGCTGCTGCTGCGGCGCCGCTGCTTGCCTCTGCCGCTGGATGCGCCCCCTCGGCCTGGCGCGGTTGCGCCTGCGCCTGGCGCGCCCTCGCCACGCTGTCTCCGAGGCGGGGTTCAACGCCGCCCCAGGGCTGCCCGGCAACGGTGTCTGCCCGCTCAGGCTTAGACTGGAGGTTCCAAGGCAGGCCCGCGAAGCTCTTCAGCGCGTCCACGTTGAACCTCCGCTCCCTCGGCTGCCTCCCGATCGCCCGGCGGCGGCTGGTCTGCCGCGACCCGCCGACCAGGTGCTCGTCGCTCTTCTCGGTTTTGCCCAGCCAGACACTTGAGCGCCACTGAGCCTCTGCCTTCTGCGCGCGGTCGCCTGGCACGCGAGCCCAGGCAACTTCTCCGAGCGCGGCCATTTCCCCGCGGCACGGCTTGCCCCGACTGACGTGGCAGGCCGTCTTGCCAGCGGCCCGCCCGGCAGCAAACCGCGCGACGAGCCACCCAGCGCGCCTGGCCACCCACGGCATCGCACCGGGGGACACGGGGGCGCGCGCGCCCATGCCCGACTCGAGCTGGAGCTTGATCACGCGCACCTGCTTGGCCACCTGGTCGTTCATGGCCCCAGTGAAACCCATCGATGCGCGGCTCTTGGCAGGCGCTGCCGCAAGCTGGCACTCGAAGCCCTTCATCTGCCGCTCATCGGCCATCTGCTCGGCCAGGCGCGCAGGATGCACTCCGCGATTCCCCGGGCGTCGATGGCCGCACTCGCTGCAGTGGACGTGAAGGGGCGCATGCCCTTAGACCCCAGGACCGCGCGCGCCGCGGCAGACTGGCGGCGCGCAACCACCAGCACGTTGAGCAGCACCTCCACGCCGTCGCCAGCGACTGGGCCCACCAGCCGCGGCATCAGGGCGGCCTGGTCGATCTGCTGATCCGCCGGAGCCAACCACGCCGCGCTGTCGTCTGGGCCGCCAGCTCCTCAGCTGCGACCGCGGCGCCGAGCTGCAGGTTGTCCGTCTGCACCTCGTCGACGCTGCCAGGCCCGCCGCCCTGTCGGCGCGGGTCGTCCGCCGCCTTGGCCAGCACGCACTTGTCGCACCAACCTCGCGGTGGAAGGTGAGTGAGCTCGTGCTTGGCGATCTTCTTCTGGCTGGGGAGCGGCGGCGCCCGCTTCGCCCTGGCTGGCGCCCCGTCGGGCCCCGCCTCTGCCAGCGGGGCCTCCTCGCGACGAGGCTGCTCGACCGCCGCGGGGGCTGCTGCCACGGGCGCCTTGGCCCCGACTGGGGTGAGCCGCAGCGCCTCGGACGTCGTCGCTGTGGCTCCCGCGACGCGCCCTCGCATCCAGAACAGGTTGTCGCGTCGCACTGGAAGCCGGATGGCGACGCCCTCTGGCAGGCTGAGCGCCGCGGGCACGATGTGCGAGCCCGTCATGGAGAACAGCGCAGAGCGGCCGTTGTCGCATGTCTCGGCTACCCCCATGATGGGGCGCGAGACGTCGGCGACCTGGTAGCCGATGCCCACTCCGTGCACGTCTGAGCTGTCCAGCTGGTCGCTCTGCACGCTCTTCTCGCCGCGGTGCTTCGCGCGCCTGCCGTCCGCGGCGCGGATGTCGTAGAGCTGGGCGGGCTCACGCGGCACCGCGCTCGGGGCGCGGCTGCGTGGGCGCGTCGCTCTGGAGGCCCCCGAGTCCACCACGATATACTCCTCGCAGCTCTCGCTGTCGCCTCCTGGGCCGTCAGCCCGTGGAGCTCGCGGCATCGAGATCCGATTCACGGGGCCCGTTGCCTGGGCCGCCAAGCGCAGCGCCCACTGGATGGCGGGCGCGGCGTCTCCCGCGGCCCCGCCACCACTTGAGCTGGCGCCGCCGCCACTCGGGGCGGCCACTGAGCTCGCCGTTGACAGCTGCACGGCGCTGGCCCGCGCCTGGGCGGCGCTGCTCGGCGCCGCGGACGGCGCGCTCGACGCTGCTGAGCCCGTCACAGGCGCAAGCAGCTGAATCAAGTTCAACGTCCTTCAACTCGATCGTCTTGCTGGCTGCGCTGTTCACTCTCGAGTCTTGTCAGGGCAGTCTCTCATCAGGTGGCCTTTCTGATGACACTTCCTGCACGTCCGCGTCTCGACGCGCTGGCCATCATTTCCAACTCTGCCCATGCCATCCTTCTGCGTCTGGTGCTGAGATCGGGAGCCCCTGCTTCCGTCTTAGAGCTTCCCGCATCCCTTCATGGCGCCGTCTTTCCTTTTGCTCTGCCCCTTCCCCTTCCCCTTGCCCTGGCCCTTCTGGATGGCGTTTACGACCATCGGCACCTCGGTTAGCGCCATCCCTCCTGCTGCCAACGTCGCCGTCAGGGACCCGGTGTCCATCGGCGTTGGCCCGCTGTCATCCGCCGCAGAAGCCATCGCCGCGGCGCCTCTTGCAACGCCCCTGAACGCCTTCCTGTTCGCCAGGTTGTTGTTGTAACCCGGGGGAAACGGGCGGGAACCGTTGTTGTTGTAACCCAGGGGCCACGGGACCAGTTTGAGCAGGAAGACTTTCCCTGTCAAAAAACAGGGTGCGAGCGTCGAGGGGCACACTTTGATTGAGAAAAAACAGTATGCACCAGTGGGGGGATCAACCATAATTATTCACCAGAAATGAGAATTCAACAACAACAACAACAACAACAACAACAACAACAACAACAACAACAACAACAGTTACAACAACAACAACAACAACCACCACCACCACCACCACCACCACAACAACAACAACAACAACACCAACAACAACAACAACAACAACAACAACAACAACAACAACAATAATAATAATAATACGAATAAGAAGAAGAAGAAGAAGAAGAATAAGAAGAAGAAGAAGAAGAATAACGCTCCCGCTCGAGACGTCCGCCTCTTTTGCTCAGGGCTGGTACTCATGCTTGCCGCCGAAAGCCGCCGTCCCAACAGAACTAACGCTATCGTTCGAGACCTTCCCCCCGTCTTACCTTGGACTGGCGCGCTTCTCTTTCTCTCATCAGCGCCGCCCCCAGCGACAACAACGTTCCCGCTCGAGACTTCCTCCCTTCTCTACTCAAGGCGGTGCTCCTCCTCGCCGCCGAAAACCGCCGTCCCGACGAAACCAGCGCTCCCGCCAGAGGTTTCCTCCCGTTTTGCGCTGGACAGGCGCCCTACTCTCTTTTGAACTGGCGCCGCTCCCAGCAAGAACAACGCTCCCGCTCGAGATGTCCTTTCTTCTTCCTCAGGCCGGTGCTGTTCGTCGCCGCCGACAGCCCCCGTCCCGACAAAACCACGGTTCCCGCTCGAGACTTCTTCCCTTCTTACTCACTGCGGTGTTCCTCCTCGCCGCCGGCAGCCGCTGTCCCCCCCAAAAAAACGCTCCCGCTCGAGACTTCGTTTTGTCCTACGCTGGATTAGCGCCCTACTCTCTTCAGCATTGGCGCCGCTCCCAGCAACAACAGCGGCCCTGCTCGAGACTTCATCCCTTTCTATTCAGGGCCAAGTCCTTGCCTCGCGGCCGACAGCCTCCATCCCCACCAAGGCAATCCTGTCGTTCGATATTTCCTTGTGCTTTACCCTTCGCTGGGGCTCCACTGGCGGTCTCGCATCGGCGCAGCAAGGGCAAGGCGCGGGCATGCGTTTTCGAGGCGAGATATGTCGAAATTCCTCGGAGGTGTTTGCAAGACCTCATTGGGCGGGATATCTGGGAATGAGAATAGCGGACTCCGCTATAGAACAATAATTCCCCATGATGGGGATGGTGATCATGATGGTCGCATGCTTCGTGTAGGAACACCACGCATGAGGGTAATGTGATTGTTGTCGTCGTCGTTGTTGTTGTTGTTATTGTTGCTGTTGTTGTTGTTGTTGTTGGTGTTGGTGTTGTTGTTGTTGTTGTTGGTGGTGGTGGTGGTGGTGGTGTTATTGTTGTTGTTGTTGTTGTTGTTGGTTGTTGTTGTTGTTGGTGTTGTTGTTGTTGAACATTATTACTTCTAAAGAATAATTATTGTTGGGACCCCTGGTACACGACCCCCCTCCAAAACCTAGGCCGCAGCTACATTTTCATCATTTTTTCGCGAAAGCTTCAGAAAAGTGGATTAGTACCGGATCCGGTTGTTTTGTTCCCCCCCGTTTTCCCTTGCAAAAAACACTATAAAATGAAATTTCTTGTTCAAATGTAATCCAATTTCAAGAATCCCTTGCAAAAAATAAGGTAAAGTGGACATTCGCGCGTGCAAGACGAAATCCTTCCAAAACCTTAGTGTTCGCAGCGATTTTAACATAAAAACATCAAAAAACCAATGGTTTTTCAACAAAAAACTGTCAAAATCTCATCCCGCGCGCTCTTGCGGATTCGTAGGAAACCCAACACTTTTTAAACATTTCTGTCAAACGGGCTTTTGCGAGCAACTTTTTCGAACTTCTGCGACAACGGTTGCGCACCTGCCAGGGCCATCATCCCTGTCAAATAATACCATGCGGGACACATTCGTTTTTTCTTCGCGCGCGCACGCCGAAATCTCCAAAAACCATTGGGCTTCTTAAGAATTTTAGCACCGCGCATCATAAAATCACACGAATCGCACCGTAGGTCCTCGAAAAACACCTGCACGACTTTTCAAAATTTCTACCCGCGCGCGCTGTCCTAACAACTTCTGTGGGTGTGTACTCCACGCCAGTGTAGTAGCCACGGTCGTCCGCAGGCCACGAAGTGAAGTGTCCGAACGTCATAGGGCGGGAAGCTGGGTGTGGGTGGTGGCGAAGAGTCGTGTGGATATTTGGTAGAGCTTGCACTGCCCCCCCACAAAGTGGGGGTATTGGCTGGCGTCGCATGAAAACCCTGGCACTGGTGAGAACACTGAGCGTTCGGGTAAAGTGATTGTTGTTGTTGTTGTTGAATATTATTCCTTCTAAAGAATTATTATTGTTGGGACCCCTGGTGCGCGACCCTGCGCCGCGCCTAGGCCGCAGCTACATTTTCATCATTTTTTCGCGAAAGCTTCAGAAAAGTGGATTGTTACCGGATCCGGTTTTTTGTTGTACTCCGTTTTCCCTTGCAAAAAACACTATAAAATGAAAATTCTTGTTCTTACTTGATCAAATTGCAAGAATCCCTTGCAAAAAATAAGGTAAAGTGGACATTCGTGCGCGCAAGACGAAATCCTTCCAAAACCTTAGGTTTCGTAGCGATTTTAACATAAAAACATCAAAAACCCAATGGTTTTTTAAGAAAAAATTGTCAAAATGTCCTTCCGCGCGCGCTGTCCGAATCCCACAAAACCAATGGTTTTTCAACATTTATGTTACATGAGCTCGCGCGAGCTACTTTTTCTTGTTCTAACATAATCAAATTTCAATAATCCCTTGCAAAAAATAAGGTAAAGTGGACATTCGCGCGCGCAAGACGAAATCCTTCCAGAACCTTAGGTTTCGTAACGATTTCAACATAAAAACATCAAAAACCCAATGGTTTTTCAAAAAAAAATGTCCAAATTTCATCCCGCGCGCGCTGTCCGACTCCCACAAAACCAATGGTTTTTCAACATTTATGTTACATAAGCTCGCGCGAGCTACTTTTTCTTGTTCTTACATAATCAAATTTCAACATCCCTTGCAAAAAAAAGTAAAGTGGACATTCGCGCGCGCAAGACCAACAAAAAACACGACGATCTCAGGAACTTGCCCCAAAAATGTGACCAACTCCGCTCTCTCTGTCTCTCTCTCTGTCTGCTCTCTGTCTCTCTCTCTGTCTGTCTGTGTCATGTATTGTATGTCACAATTGCAGGATGCTGGGCACACGCGCGCCCCGAATAAGTGACCAAGTTCTGTGGGTGTGTACCCCACGCCAGTGTAGTAGCCACGGTCGTCCGCACGCCACGAAGTGAAGTGTCCCAACGTCATAGGGCGGGAAGCTGGGTTTGGGTGGTCGCGAAGAGTCGTTTGGATATTTGGTAGAGCTTGAACTGCCCCCCCACGAAGTGGGGGTATTGTCTCGCGTCGCATGAAAACCCTGGCACTGGTGAGAACACTGAGCGTTCGGGTAAAATGATTGTTGTTGTTGTTGTTGTTGTTGTTGTTGTTGTTGTTGTTGTTGTTGTTTGTTTATTGTCGTCGTCCCACCCGCGACCCCACCCGCGACCCACCCCGCGACCCACCCCGCGACCCAACCCGCGACCTAACCCGCGACCCAACCCGCGATCCAACCCGCAACCCACCACGCGACCCGCCCGCGACCCGCCCGCGATCCACCCGCGACCCACCCGCGACCCACCCGCGACCCACCCGTGACCTACCCACATTGGTTCAACGAAAAAATCTGCGCCTGCGGCGGGCTCGTTGTATACTTTGTGAAACTTTGGAGCCTGCGGCGGGCTTCTCCAGAATCTCACAAACTGCCGACGTCCCCACCGCCCCCACACTCTTATCCGCATCTGCGGGGTGCTACGTATATCACATGTACATATATATATATATATATATATATACACACAAGATTGTAAGGCTCGCTGCGCTTCGCCTTCTAATCTTGGCCCTTGTATCTGGAAGGAAGCTTTCCTCCTCCTCGTCTACTCCCCATTTTCTCGCATTATCCTCCTCCTCCTCATCCTCCTCCTCCTTCTGTCTCTTGCGGCGCTGCCGTCGACCAGGCCAGACGCAGCAGGGCATTCGGCCCCCGCCAGCAGCGGTGGCGTCCGAGGATGGGCGACGACCACGACCACGACCACGAGTGCGACGACGACTACGACGTCGACGGCAGGGGCGACCACGACGACGACCACGGCGACTCCTCTGCGGGGGTGGTGTTTATCGTTGGTTTTCTCTGTCCGCCCCCACAGGGGCTGCCGGGCAGTTTTTCTGTAAAAACTGGCCTGGCGATCCCTCTAGCGGCGCTCTTAGGACCGCCTGGCGCCAGGATCGGGAGGGGGAGGAGGAGGAGGAGGAGGAGGAGGAGGAGGAGGAGGAGCGAACGTAACCTTGAAGGAAGGTTCGTCCGCGCTTAGCCACGCCGCGGCGCGCCCGCACCTCCACTCAAGTCAGCAGGAAGCTGGAGGGCGCGGCGAGCGGCGGCGAAGGCCGTGTTCTGGTTGTGGTACGACATCGGGAGGGGGTAGTCCTTGGTGAGGTGGTACGCCCGCGTCGCGACGGCGAGGCGCGTGGCGGAGTTCGGGATGCCGTTCTCGCCGTCGAACGGGTGCGACAGCTCGGGGAGCGCCATGCGCGTGAGAAGGTTGGCGCTCAGCTGGCCGCGGGGCAGGCTCAGCTGGTGCCACATGCGCTCGCAAGTCATGTAGTGCTGAATGTTGTCCTTGGCGAGCTGGTGCGTGCACCCGAAGTGGCAGGGGCGCTTGTCCTGGATGACATGCATGCGGTAGCTGGTGGTCCATGCGCCCACGAGGGCCTTCACTGTGGCCCACATCCGTGCGGGCGGTTGCGTATCCAGGTAGGTGCGCAGACGTTTCCAGCGAGCTGGTAGGTCGGCGGGAACCCGCTGGAGACGAAGAAGATCAGGCGGCTCATCCTCGTCATCAGGAGGGTCTTCGTCGCCCTCGGGGATGTCGGCATCACTGATGTCGGTGTCGGGCAGCTGGCACGGGAGAAAGTTGGCGACCCAGCGGCGGCGGGCGCGATGTTGGGCAGCTTCATGCTGGTGTAGCGAAATCTGGCTGCTCGGTTCATCTGAGCGGGTCCGTGTTCTTGAGAGACGGTGTTCGAGGAGGATTCTGCCACTGTTGTCCAATGCCTGCTGGCACATGTCGATGGCGATCTGTCGACGGCGAGTGGAGGTGGCGTAAAGCGGGCGAAAGGTCTCGGACCCGAGAAGCTCGCACAGGTACTCCGTGCACCACTGCATCCAGTCTGGGCGGTTGTCGATCGCGCGGTCATTGAGCAGGATGTCGGGGAGCCAGTGGGCGGCCCACGCGCGAGCGCGGTCTGCCAGACGTTCTTGTACGATTTCGGCGTTTCGGCGAGGCCCGCTGAGCGGCTCCCTGGCGAGCGACTTCGCAGGGTCAAGGGGCGGGAACCAGGACAGGAGACGCCGCTTTATGGTGTCTGCCATCGTGTCGGTGTAGAGCTGCTCGTTGAGGGACGTCATGTAGGCCTTCTGCGGCGTGATCTGTGTGGCTCGGCGGCGGCGCGGTTCATGTTGCTGCTGTAGAAGTGCCTGCATTCCAGCACGCGCGGCTCGCTTGTGGATGCCAATCATAGCGGCTCGGGCGCGAGGAAGAGGGCCAGCTGTGCGGGTCAGCCTCTTTAAGTGGGAGCCCTTGCAGTCGGGGAAGAAGGTAGAATTGGTGATATGCTCGAAACGTTGGACGATGGACGTCTTGATGGACCAGCACTCGCTGCACCAGTGGCCGCGCTGCACTGTGACGAGGGGGAGATGCTCGTACGCGGCGTCGCAGAGCGCGTTGGCTGCGTCGCGCCACTCTGCCACCGTGGCGGTGGCAGTACGCCACATAGTGGCCGCCAAGTAGTTCTCGATGCCAATAGGGACCTCAGCCTTGGTCCAGAGGGACATCGCGAGGATGTCGGACTTCGCGAAGCTGGACGGGGCAACGCGCAGCAACTTGTGGATGGCCTGCAGCTCCTTCTGGAGGATGCCCGCCGAGGGTTCGAATAGCTGGCCTACGTATCCAAGGACCGTGACGGCAGCGACGCTGCACAGTTCGATGCTCTGCTGAATAGGAGCGTGGGACGCGGCAAGCTTCTCGACGCGGCCCCACCACTTGACAGCAGGGCCGCGCCATTGGTCATCAAGAGTGGCGCCAGGGCCAATAAAGAAGCCGAGGCATCGGGCACTGGACTCAACCTTGAAGGCGGCCCAGGGAGCGTGGGCGGCAGCAAGTACTTGACGTATCTCTGCAATGATGTCCTGAGTGGGCAGCGTCCAGGTCGGGACCACGATGCATTTCTTGGCCTGGAGGCACAGACCCGCGAGAGTCTCCACCGCAATGATGCGCGGCGCGAGCTTGCTGATGTCCGCGAGCCTCGCGAGGACGATGCCGAGGTCGTCAGCGCCTGCGCTTACCAGACCGCGCTCGATGGCTGAGAGCTCGCTGGTGAGGGCTCTGATGACGGGGTCGAAGACGAGTGCCCAGATCGCACCGCTCAACGGACATCCCTGAGCGACTCCTGATGCTGCGATCAAAAGGGGGCGGCGTGCACCTCCCAGGTCCAGGTAGGAGACAGGCCAGTGGTAGCAAGCCTGAAGCAGGCGTAGCATGTGTCCATGGATGCCCCACCGCTGGAGAACATTCCACATCCAGTGGTGGCCGAGGCTGGGGAAGGCGGCCGCGATGTCCATGCTGACGAAGACGGGCTTGTCAGTAGCTGCATTAGGTGAAAGACTGTGACGTCGAGCGGCGGCGTCAACCACGACGACGTTACGCAAAAACTGGCGGCCATTGACGAATCCCTGCTGCTCGGGGGACGTCTCGGCTGCGAGGGCGTGAAGCTGCCGGTTGGCGGCGGATGCCATCAGCTTCACATCCGAGCTCTTCATTGAAAGCGGACGTAGGCACTCTGGAGCACGGGTGCACTCAGCATTGCCGCAGGGCTCGTCGCCCTTCGGTAGCATGGCCATGAGGGAGTAGTTGAGGTCGTGAGGCGGTGCGCGTCTGGTGGCGATGTCACGGCAGAAGTCGGCGAGGATGTCGAAGCTGTCGGGAGTACGTAGCCATGCTTTGTAAGGTAGTGTATCGGGTCCTGGTGCGGAGTCGCCAGCCAGGCGAGCAGCCTTCTCAAGAGCTTGGGCGTCAGGTAGGTCGAGGTGGGTGAGCGCGCGTCTGGGGAAGATCGAGTCGAGGTAGTTGGAGAGGGCATCTTCGGGAACATGCTTTGCAGCAAAGACGGGGGCCCAGTGGCGCATGATGGCCTGATGCATCGTCGCGGGGTCGGAGACGATGTTGGTGACGCCGCCAGCGATGATCTTGACGCCCGTCAGGACGAGCCGCTTGGAGAATGGCTTCCAGAGCTCGCCGCGGAGGCCTTCCCGTTTGGCACGCTGGCGCCACTTCTGACCGAGCTGGACATTGTTGGAGGCGAAAGCGGCTCGCGAGCGTGCTGCAGAGAGGGCCTTGCGCTCGTCACTGAGGCTCGCGTGCGTGGCGTCGGTGGTCGAGGAGAAGTCGCGCATGTCGTTGATGCTGACGGTGCGGCCGTCAATCTTCAAGTGCAGTTTGCCGATGTCGGTGTTGTCGATCAAAGTCTGGGCGAGGGGGGCGTTCTGGTACCATACGGCCCTGGCGATGCTGCGTAGTGTCATGGCCCTGGTTTCCTTTTTGACAGTAGCATTTTGTGATGATAGTTCGGCGGCTGGGATCTTGAGAAGCGTGTCACGGGCTCTGGCAGCGGCAACTCTCATGGCTGCCTTCAAGGCCCTCCAGCGCGCCGTGGGAGCGAGGATAGACATGTCGACCGTGGCGAGCACTTTGGAGACGTGGTGCTTGTAGTGGTCGGTGTCGAAGATGTACGCGGGGATGCCGCGCTCGGTGACCTTCTTGGGCTTGCGGAGACGGATGCGCAGGTGCATGATCTTGTGGTCGCTGACGGGGCCCTTGGGGTTCTCGAGGGGGGCGTCGTCGGCGATGTAGACAGTTTCCATGCAAGGCATGAGGTGGCTGGGCAAGTTGATGAAGCAGCGGTCAATAGTCGATTCGTTGTTGTTAGCCTCCGATCTGTGTGTCGTCGAGGGAGTCACAATCTCGATGACGTCGCGGAACAGGTTGCGCCAGAAGACAGGTTGGCACTGATAACGCTGTGATGCTGTGGTGTCTGGGTCGACAGGCGTGTTAATCGATCGCGGTGGGAACTCGGAGACGTTGAAGTCGCCGACGATGACTAGAAGCCGCTGCTGAGGGACTTCGTCAGCATGTTGGCGAAGAGCGTGCCATTGATCACGTAAGAGAAGCCGATCTGCTGGAGTCAAGCCGAAGTTGTGAATGTTGAGGACAGTGACTTCGTGCTGGAGGCTGGCATCCGTGGTCCGAAGCCAGGCGGCTCGGCCAGGGATGACGACCTCGAACCTGAGCTGAGGCCGTTCGTCTGGAGGAAGTTGAAGCTCTGCCTTGTCGTAGGGAACGAGGAAGCCAATGCCGCCAGCGTTAGTCACGGGCGCGCCGTTAACCATCACGGGCGAGTGAAAAGCTTTGTACCGATGCTGGGTAGAGTTCGCCAGCAGCTTGAGGTCGTCCAGGGCCCCATGAGTCTCTTGCACTGCGATAAGAGCTCGTTGGCGAAAATATGGTAAAAGTTGCTGTCGTTTGTCGGCGCGACGTAGGGCGGAGTGTCCAAGAAGCGCTTGCGCGTTCCAGAAGGCGATGTTCAGGCCCTCCTGAGAGGGCTTCAGGAGCCATGGGCTCCACCGAAGGCTAAAGCCACTGTGCGGCGGAGAGGGGATATGCGAAGTTGCTGATGAACTCGGCAGCGATATGCTTCTGGTCGTCTTCGGAAATTCCATGTCTGTTGGCAGCCTGTGACCACTGGAGCTCAGTAGGTACATCAGCATTGCTGCCAACAATAAGGCGAACCATAGCTTCGCCGCGGCACGATATGTAGCCCAGGGTTCTGTGTGAGCGAGCATCGAGGTCTGGCTTGACGTTCTGCATGATCTTGGCGAGGCGCTTGATCTGGACCTCCGTGCGGACGGCCTTCGGGCTCTTGTCGGCGGAGACATATAGAGGAACGTATTTATCATTACCAGAATCGAGAGTGAATGTGCGCCAATCCTTTCCATTGCGCAAAGCATTATGAAGACGTTGTGCCCGAGGTTCCGCCACCACTGTGCCACCGCTGACCTGAAACGAGTGGCGCTTGGAAGGGCCGACCGTGTTGAAGATGACCATGTCCTTCTTGATGTTGGCTGCCTGGAACCATGGGGTGAGAGCTTTTTCAAGGTGTTGCTGACCGAACTCCTGCGGGCTGCTGCACCAGAAGGTGGTGATGTCGGGGTCGCGGTCCCAGCTGCCCAAGCCGTCCAGGTTGAGGGCGGGAGCGCGTGCTTCTGCTGCTGTGATGATGGACTCCAGCTTGGCGACGGCGGCCTTGAGTTCGAAGTTCTGCTCTTCCAGGACGTTGGTGCGGAGCTTGACTGCGGTGATATCTCGTTCTGTGGCTTCGTGACGTCTGCTGAGGTCGGACGTGATCTGCGTGAGTGAGGCAAGAAACTCTGAGCTGGCCTTTGCTGTGACTGCCTTGGCTGTGGCCTCGAACTTTTCGGTGGCGTCTTTGATCTGGGCGGCCATGGTCTCCTCGAGCTGCTTCCGAACATGTGCTGGAAGGTCGTGAACTGCGAGTTTGGATGCGCTGTCATGCCATGGGTCTTGTTGTCGCTTGACTGGGTCGGTGGCTCCGTCACGAGGGGTCGATGCAGCGCTGGCCAGGCAGTCTCCGGGAGGACCCATGTCGGCGACGTCGGCGATCTGAGGCCCGCGCCAGCCTCTGCGTATTGCGCGTGAAGGTGTCTGCAGGCGGATGCAGCACCAAATATGAAGCTCAACCCGCTGGGCAGCAGGAAGGCGAGGATATGAAAGCGTGTCCTTAGCTGTCCCTGGACCAAGGGTCTCCGTGCTCTGCCACGGGGCGAAATCATCTTGAGCCAAAATGGCTACGGAGGAGGAGGAGGAGGAGGAGGAGAAGGAGGAGGAGGCGAAGGAGGACGAGGACGACGACGAGGACGAGGAGGGGGAGGAGTTTTCTGGAGAAGGCGATTTCGTCGCTGGTTTTCTGTATCAGTCCCCACAGGGGCTGCAGGGCGGTTTTTCGGTAAAAACCGGGCTGAGGTTCCCTCTAACGGCGCTCTTGGGACCGCGTGGCGTCAAGGCGGGGAGAAGGAGGAGGAGGAATAAGAATTGGAGGAGGACGAGGACGACGATGAGGACGAGGGAGACGAGTGGTATGGGCAGAGGCATGTAATGAGGTGGTCGCGTCTTCGTTTGTAATTCGACAGAGCGGTTCCGGTCTGCATGTCTGCGGTATGGACAGTTGCCTGGATATTGTACGTGCAATGACTTGTGTTGATTCGGAACTGTGGTGGTGGCGACCGTTGTGCAGCCCATGGTGCATGGTGACGACACCTGTTTCAATGCGTCTTGTGTTCAAACTAGTCGTTTTGATCTATTATAGAAACTATGGTGAGGGCACATGTACATCATGGTGTGCCGTCGTTTTGGTTTGAAGTCAGACGGGGAGGTACCGTCCTGCTTTCATGTGGTTTGATGTTGTATGTACGTGGCTCCTGGCGTGTGTACGTATTGTGGTCGGGTTTGGAGCCTCTGGGGGGCCTCCCTGGAGGCTGTTTTGGGACCCCGGAGGAGCCTCGTGTGCCAAGGGGCCCTACGGGAGGTTTGTTCCGGAAAAAAACTATCTGTAGATCCCTCGGGCGCCCAAATGGCAAGGGGTGGCAACGTTTCTGTCGCGACGCGCTGGTGGCACTGATGGTAACAGTGTTGCTCGGTCTGCGCTCCCGTGGTTCACGCTAATAGGTACACGGCTCTGAGGCGTGATTACGGCGCGTTATTGCAAAGTTCGTCGCGTTTCGTGCTGCATGTCTTGCGTGGGCAAGTGTTTGTTGACGTCGTCGGTCGTGCGGGGAGCCGTGGTGTAGAATATCTATGACGTCACCGATGATCATGGAACCTTGGAATGCCGTGGCAAGTCTCTCGGAGGTGTCTTGGAGGCAAGCTGAGTCGTCTTGTGGTCCAGTATGGAGCCTCTTGGGGGCCCTCTTGGGAGTTGGTTTGGGATCTCTAGGGGGCCTCCTGGCGCTTCTTGAGGGCTTGTAATGTTGGCCTGGGCTTGTCATGTAACAGAGTTGTTGGAGTGGCTGCGTTCTGGTTTGAAGATCGATGGTAAGGTGCCATTATGCATTCCTGTTGTTTGGTTGCGTCTGTAAATGGATCTCAGGCGCAGTGCGCTTGTGTGGCTAGTCCAGGTCCTTCGGAAGTGCTTTGGAAGCAATGCGAGGCGTCTTTTGATTTGTTTTTAGGCCTCTTGGGGGTCTCCTAGAGGGCATCCTCGGGGGGGCCCTGGAAGCCTTGTGGGACCTCTTGGGGTGTCCAGTGTATGCTCAGGTCCGTCCCGTATCTCACATTTCGTTGTCTGCTTTGTACGCGACCGTTCGTCCTGGCCGTGTCTCGGCGGAGGGTCCCCGAGGTCTGCAGCTCCCCTTGAGGTTTCGCCCCGGGTCGATTTCTGGCGGTGTCGGGCCCCTCTGAAAGCCCCAGGAGCTCGGGGGGATAGCCAGGTTCATGGGGGGGGGGGGGCCGCATTGAGAAATGTACTGCATCGCATGCCTGGGAAACCGCACTGACGGAACTCGGCCATTGATGCAGGGAAGGATTAAACAAGGGAGAAGGGAAGAGCAAGGCCACTTGTGACGACAATGTGGCGCAACGGACACTGAACGTAGCACACGTTGTGTTAGTCGCCACACCTGCCCCTTGAAGGCCCCCGGAGTTTGGGGGGTAGTTGGGATCTCGGGGGGTCCGGGGGAGCCCGCATTGAGGGAAAGACAATATCGCATGTTTGGGAAAGCGCACTGACTGAACCCGGCCATTGATGCAGTGAAGGAGAAAGCAAGGGAGAGGGGGGGAGAACAGGGCCATTTGTGACGACAGTGTGGCGCCAGGGGGAATGAGTGTCGGGTTGTTGGCCACCACATCTGAGTAACGCTGTCGGCCGCCCACGGTGACCGCAGACCTGCGTGACATAGCTTCAGCGGTATTCTACATAGGCGTGAGAACAAGACGCCTCATGGATGCGTGTTTCTGGATGGGCGAATGGACAGGTATGTAGTACCCTGCAATTGCGGTAAGGAGCGAGGGGACGGGTGGGTCAGGCGCGGTGCGCGGCGCTTGGTACCTAGTCTCCTCGTGACCCCCGCAACCCATCGGCTCTGGGAACTCGAACCCCACGCGACCCATAGGCCCTGGGAACCCGTTCGCCGACATGATGGAGTCTTAAGAAATGCACAACGGGAAGCATGTCAGCGTTTGTGGCCGTCGGGGCGTCCAGGGTATGGCTTCTTGGGAGCCTCCGGGGAGGAATGCGCAACGAGAGGCTCGTCGGCGTTCGTGGCTTCGAGGGCGTTTGGGGTGGGGCCTCTTGGGAGCCCTCGGGAGATTTGTGGGGGCCTCTTGGGGTCCCCTCGGACCTCTAGTGGCTTCTTGAAGGCCTCCCGGAAGCTTTCTGGGGTCCCTGGGGGCGTCTTGGAAACGAAGGCTTGGAAATGTCAGGTCGGGAACTCTCTCTTGGCCCTCCTCTCGAGGCCGTCCCAGGGTTTTTCTTGGGCCGTCTTGGGGGCCTCTTGGGCTGTCTTGAGGCCTTCTTGGGACGTATTGGGTTCCTGTTTGGGGCCTCTTGAGCTGTCCTGGGGTGATCTGGGGGGGCTATAGTGCCCTCTTGGACGCAGTGAGAGCCCGAGAAGCAAAGAAGCGAAAAGTATACATTTTCCCGAAGGAATGTGGCGAACTTCTCTCTCGGGGCTCTCTTGGGGAGGCATCTTGGGAGCCTCGTGGGGCGTCTTGGGAGCTTCTTGAGCCGTCTTGGGGTCTTCCAGGGCGTCTTGGTGCGAAATTTCGCAGCTCTTTGGGTCGTCCTGGGGGCGTTTTGAATCGGTCAAAGGCCGTCGCGACGCTTCCATGGGTGCCTCTTGGGGGCTTTGGGGGGCTTCCTGGGATGCGGCGGGGCTACTCCGATGGGGGGGAGGCCGGCGACCCGTGGGCTTTGTCATTGTGAATTTCATAGGTAGAAGGGATGTACACGCACACACCAAAGCTCCTGGCCATAACCCCTGATTGCGCCTCTAGAGGCCTCCTAGATGGGGTCGGAGTAGATGGGGTCGGAGGATCACGCCGCATCGCCGATACATCGGCGATGCATCGGCGATGCACCGGCGACGCATCGTCGACGTCGGGGATGCATCGGCGACGTTGACGTGAAGCAAAGCGGGTTGCACATCGAGCCGCATCGGCAATGCATCGGCGATGCGGCGCGATCCTCCGACCCCATCTACTCCGACCCCATCTACTCCGACCCCATCTAGGAAGCCTAGAGCCTCCTCGACAGGGACGGGCCTGGCCGGGGGCGGCGGCCACCTGTGCAGACATCCGCCGGGCCGCGCCCCAGGGCGGAGCCCTGGCGGCACGAGCACGCCGCGTCGCCGGGGGCCCCCCCTCGGAGGCCCCCCGCGCGCGCGCGCGAGGCACGGGCGGCCCGCGCTGCCAGAACGAGGCGGCGGTGCCGGGCCGCACGGGGCGCCGCCGAGCGCGTCCGTCCCCCACGGACGGCGCACGGGCCCCGTGGTAGCACATGCGTGGAGGGGGGGGGGCGTCGAGGAGGAGAGGCGGGGCGCGGCGAGGCGCGGCGAGGCGCGGCGGCACGCGCCGGGGCGCGGCCGCTGGCGAGAGCGCAGCGGGGTGGGGGGCCGCGACCCCCTCAGGCGTAGGTGCACGGGGCGCTCCAGAACGAGGGGGGGGAGAAGAGGGGGGAGAAGAGGCTGGCATTGTGTGGTCGAGGAGGAGAGAGGGGGGTGAAGGGGGGACACGCGACTCGAATGACTCCGCCGAGGAAACGAGGGAACCACGATTGATTGGAGGAAAACGCGGCTATTCCGAAGCCGCGTGGGTGTCACCAGTTAGGGGAATCCCCGTGCGCGGGTGACACTTGGCCTTAAGATTTCTTAAGGCATTGGAGCGAAGCCTACTGGTCTCCCAGCTGGCAGGGCCATTCCAGTGGGCCATCAAGACTGGAGACTGGCGGGCCGATGCTGATCCCCCCCAGGGGCGGCAGAAGGGAGGATGAAGAGGAGGAGGAGGAGGAGGAGGAGGAGGAGGAGAAGGAGAAGGAGAAGAAGGGGGAGGAGGAGGAGGTGGAGGAGGAGGAGGAGGAGGAGGTGGAGGAGGAGGACGAGGAGGAGGAGGAGGAGGAGGAGGAGGAGGAGGAGGAGGAGGAGGAGGAGGAGGAGGGAGGAGGAGGAGGAGGAGGAGGAGGACGAGGAGGAGGGGGTAACGGGTAACACATACCCAAGATGCATCAGCGATGCTGCAGCACACCCTCCGCCTCCCCATCGGGGGCGTCCAGGAGGGGGGCGTCCAAGAGACGGGTTCGCAAGGCATGGCCCGAGGCGCGTGCACGGCCCAGGGGGGGTGTAGGGTATTGAAATAAGAGCAGGCGCCGCCATGAAATCTGAGGAGATCTCGTGGCCCTGGCCTTGACATCCAACCCCCCTAGTTATCACTCCCCTCGAGGCCACTCTCGACCCAAATTACCCCTGGCCCTTCGCGGGTCCCTGCAGTAGCCCCGCCAGCCCTCTGAGGATGCACCGTCTGGAAGCCCATGGAGCACCCACTGAGGCTCGGCCACGGATATCACAGCTGCACTCATCAGAGAAATCCCTCAGGGTCTGAAGCCTCCTGGGCACGTTCCTTACCGAATGACCCCACGGTAACAAACACCCCCTTCCCCTGGTCGACAGACCGCCGACCAGGACCAACGAGCACCCCCACCGCCACCACCCAACAAAAACTACTCAACGTGCATATGGCGGCAAGATATTGCTGACGAGGGTGGGCACCGCACGATCCCTCTGCACTGGCTTTTGACGAGGATGACGGGGGGGGGATCGTATTCGTCAGCTGTGCGCTGGCCCGCCTTCCACATCCAAAGCAAGTGCGACCTGACTGCGGGTCCACGCATACTATGCCGACCAACCCGCTGCCAGTGTCACATGTTGTTGGTAGGGATGGTGGGGTGTCGACATACTGCCCCATGTGTGCGCGTCGCCTGGAGCATAGCGTTGGGCTCTCATCCGAGCACGGGGGCGCGACTGGAGCAATGTGAATGTGGCACACGTGGCGCGGGTAGCACACCAAGCGCGCCCGCCACGCGCTTGGGCGCCTGGTTCACTGGGTGCGCCTGATGTGCGTGGCGCACCTGGCACGCGCGGCACACCTCGAGAGCGTCGCGCACCTGGCGTCTGGACCTGTTTCCGATGACTCTCCTTCCGATGGCGACCTCTGCCTTTGCTGAGTCTCGGCTGCTGCGAACATGGTGCGAGGGCGGGCAGGGGTGGGCGAGGCAGCCTTGACCCCCGGCCCTACCCCCGACCTCAAGTCTGACACGGAGGGGAGGGCAGAGCGTCCAAGGTGGCCTAAGATGGCCCCAAGATGACACCAGATAGCCCAATATAGCCTCCAATATGACGCAGGAAAGCCCGAGTTTGACCAGCATGTCCCCCAACATGCTTCCAGGAGACCATGCGATGCCTCCAAGACGGCCCCGAAACGCTTCGAAGCCTCCCAGGGATGCCCCCTAGGGGACAAAAGACGCCCAAAAACCTGAAATACCTGAGGGTGTTCAATGTGTTGGAGCGCATCGCCTCTTCGCATCTCAAGAAGGTGGCCCCGAGGTAGCCCAAGAGAACCCCAGACTGGGCCCACCAGGGTTGCAAGAGGGTCCCAAAGACCACCAAAAGCATCACAGCACGGTCCTGAACAGCGATGGGGGGATAAAAGGGGGGGAAATCGAATACCCACACCTTGTTGATCGATGGCCTCTAGGGTTGCTCCAAGAGGATCCCCAATGCACACCCAAGAGGGCCCCAAGGGACTCCCCAAAGGGCCCCAAAAGTTCCCCAAATAGACCCAAGAGGGCTCCAAGGTAGCCCCGAGAAATCTCCAAGAGGGCTCCAAGGTAGCCCCGAGAAATCTCCAAGAGGCTCCATACTTCAGCGAAAGACCCCAGAAGGCATTTACGACTGATCCCTGTCATTGTCGTCTTCGTCGTCCTCGCCGTCTTCCTCTCACGTACCCCTCCTCCGCCTGTTCCTCATTATCCTTCTCCTCCTCCTCCTCCTCCTCCTCCTCTTCCTCCTCCGCCTCATCGTCAGCATCAACATCAGCATCAGCATCAGCATCAGCATCAGCATCATCATCATCATCATCATCATCATCATCATCATCACCATCATCATCATCATCATCATCATCATCATCATCATCATCATCAGCATTATCATCATCAGCATCAGCATCATCAGCAGCAGCAGCATCCTGCTCCTCCTCCTCCTCTTCCCTGCTGCATCCTCCCAAGTCATTCTCGGCATCCTCGCTCCTGGGATTTACCAGAATTTGATGAACCCAGCGCGACCCCAAGTAGGGGGAAACTTCCTATTGCATGGGCGCATTGCTTGGAATTGCTTCGCATTGCTTCGCATTGCCTTGCATTGCTTTGCGTTGCTTGGCGTTGCTTGGCATTGCTTAGCACTTGCTGAGCATTGATAGGCCCTGGTTGGCATTGCGTGGCATTGCATTGCGTAGATTGGCATTGCTCTGCATTGTTTGGCGTTGCTTGTCTTGGCATTGCTTTGCAATGCCGGGGAACCCGAGGAACAAGACCTGGGAACGCCAGGAACCCAGGCAATTAACAAGACCGGGGAACCTGGACAATCCGAGGAACAAGACGCCAGGGAACCCGAGGAACCCAAACAAGAAACAGGGAACCCGAAGAACCCAAGCAATGGACAAGACCAGGGAACCGGAGGAACCCAAGGAACCCGCGACAAACCTGGGGAACCCGGGGATCCTGGGAAACCCGAGGAACCCAGGGAACCCGGGGAAACCGGGGAACCCGAGGATCCCGGGGAACCCGGGGAACCCGGGGAACCCGAGGATCCCAGGGAACCCGGACAACCTCCGAGGAACGGGCAAAGTAACAATAGGAGGCACTGGGGGCGGGAAACCCAGGGAACCCGAGGAACCAGGGGAACATCTGAACAACGGGCAGCGTAAGAATCGGAGGCACCAAGGGCGAGGAACCCGGGGAACCCGAAGAGCCCGGGGAACCTCCGAGCAACGGGCAACGTAAGAATCCAAGGCACCAACCTGCAACCAAATAAGAACCCTTAGGAAAGCCCAACTGGGGAAAAAGGAAGGTGCTCCTTCATATCCCCCTTCCTTTCCGCTCGCCCTCCCCTCATCCTCTTCCGCCTCTTTGCGTTCCTCTTCGTCATCAGCAGCATCCTCCCTCCTTCCTCTCAAAATTCTCCTTCCTCATCATCCTCCTCCTCCTCTTTCCACTCCTCCGTCGACAGGGCCACGAGGAGGAGGCCTTTGCGCGGACCCTACAAAAGTCCCTACAAATTCTACAATCAAAAAACCGATGGAGCGTGAGAGTGATACCATGCAACTCCCCCTCTTGCCGTCTCTTTGTGTCACTGCATTCCCCCAGACATGCCTGGACCAGGCTACGCTCCTGGGATATGTTTCTGGAAGAGATGTTCTGCGAATCGCCCAGTCCGCCCTACCGTCCAATTTAGCGGTGGGGAGAAGACGGGGGAAGACGGAAGACGGGGGAAGGAGGAGGAATGATAAACAGAAAAAAGAGAGAGAGAGAGAGAGAGAGGGACAGACAGAAAAAGAGAGAGAGAGAGAGAGAGAGAAAGAGAGAGAAAGAGAGAGAGAAAAGAGAGAGAGAGAGAGAGAGAGAGACGGACAGCAGGCAAGCAGGCAGACAGGCAGAAAAGGCAGGCAGACAGACAGGCAGGCAGGCAGGCAGATAGGCAGGCGAGCAGGCAGGCGGGCAGGCAGACAGGCAGGCAGGCAGGCAGGCGGGCAGGCAGACACACAGGCAGGCACACAGACGGACAGGACAGACAGACGGACAGATAGACATCGGAGGTGAAGAAGGTGAGGGGGGACGGGGGGAAAAGGGCTGAAGGAGAAAGGAGGCGACCCGGTAGGAGGAGGAGGAGGAGGAGGAGGAGGAGGAGGAGGAGGAGGAGGAGGAGGAGGAGTGCACGTACCCAGAGAGGAAGAGACGAGGGCAAGCGGGCAAGAAGCGAGACGAGGGCAAGAAGTCTGTCCGCTCCTGTCCGTCTACCGCGCGTCTACTTCCAGAGCAATGCTTTGACGGCGCTCAACCCTTCAGCTGTCGTAGCTGGGGTCGGCGAGGGGTGCCTCATTTTGTTAAAGAGGTGAAAGGCGAGCGCAATCCGCTGAATCGTCCACGTTAACGAGAGCTCGTTCGCGGGTTCAGACGGATAGGCTGCGTCGGGGCCCATGCCCCAGGGTGTAAGCGTGCTGTGGAGGGGGGGCGAGTCGGGGGACCAGAGGAGGCTCAGGAGGACCGAGCAGGAGAGGTAGTGAGGGAATGAATCGGGCGCTGGTGGGCGCCCGAACACACACGACTTCTGCAGGAGAGCGTGCATGCGGTGGGTCGTCGAGCATCCACCTGCGGGTGTCTTATGTACCGCCCAGCACCAGCTCGGGCGGACGGCGCGCATGGCATTCGTGAGATCAGCGCATCGCGTAGCAAGCTCTGGGGGCGGAGGCGGCTAAGAAACGCCCCAGGCTGCGATACGCTTCTCGAGCGAGACTGTGAAGGGCGATGAGAGGGAGGCCCGCTGAAGCGTGAGCGCGACCGCGCGCTGCACCTTGGGGCGGCGCGGTGGCTCAGCACTCGGGGCCTCGCGAATTTCGCGGGCAGCTGCGCGGTTCGCCGCGGCTACGGAAGCTGCTGGAAACGGGGCGGCAGTGAAGAATGGTTCCCACTCCCCACGGAGCGTGAGAGTGGCTGATCGAATGGCGGCGGCGACAGCTGACATCTGAGCCGAACGCGGGACAGGAGGCGGGCACCATTCCGCCATGGCAATGAGATCTACTTTGCGAAATGTGTTAGGCGGGAGACTGGGTATCCTGTGGAAAATGTGATGTTCACGGCGGGCGATCTTCTGATCGAGCAGAACGATCTGCGAGACATAGCTGAGCGTTGAAACGACTGAGGTGTAGTGAAGGCGAACGGTGGCATCGCTGCCACTCTGCACGAGCTGTAAAGTATTCGCCCAAAGCGGGACGGCGACACACTTGCGGGGTTTCAAGGAGAGGAGCACAAGCTCCTGAGCGGCGGCAAAGGGCTCAGCGTCGGCGCGCAGCGTGTTGAATGAGAACGTGAGGAGGCCAGTGTCGTCCGCGCTGACGCCCAGGTAGCCCTTGTCGTAGTCAGGTATGCCGTTGACGGTCTCGACGAACGAGGCGATGTGGCGAACGAGCGGGTCCATGGCGAACGCCCATGCCGAGCCGCTCGCAGGGCAGCCCTGATCCACGCCAGACTCGATCAGTAGCACGAAGTGGCGAACGCCATCTACTTTGAGGAAACTGTTGGGGGCGTGGCACAGCTGGCGAAAGAGGCTCACCAGGCCCTCAGGGACGCTGAATCGCTCCAGCGGCGCGAAGAGCCAGCCGCTGCCGAGCGACGGAGGAGCAGCCGCGAAGTCAAAGCTGGTGGAAACGGGCTTGTGCTTGTCGGCCTCTGGGCGAACTCCAGCGCGGCGCATCTCGGCGTCGCGGTTGACGATGTGCTTGGTGAGATTGCGGCCCACGACAAAGCTTTGCTGCGGGTAATGAGTCCGCTCTGCCACAGCGGATTTGATGAGGAAGTTGGCCGCGCTTGCGATGGCCTTGGTATCTGTGTACTTGAGAGACAGCTGGCGTGCGTCCTCAGGTAGGCGGTCCGTGGTGAGTACGCCTGTGAGGTTGTCGCCCTTCGGCAGGAACACGTAGTCAGAGTCGTTCAGGTCGTGGGTGAAGTCAGGGTTGGAGCGGAGATGCCAGGCAAGGTCCCCCAGCAGGTCCAGGAACGCGCCCACGGCGAGCCAGGCGCGGCACGGCAAGAGGTCGGGCCCAGGCGCGGGCGGGGCCTTGCGAAGCAGGAAGCCCCTGATGTGCGACTTGGTGGGCGCGCCGACGTCGATGGCGGGGTGGCTGGGCATGTGCTCGACGATGTACTGCTGGACCTTGACGGCGATGACGTGCTTGCGCTCGAAGGTGGGTCTCCAGTGAGCGCGAAGAGCATCCACCATCGCACAGCTCTTTCAGGCTACCCCTGGGTGGCCCTCGGGATCGGTGGTTTTGATCCCCTGGAGGACCAGGCGGCGCTTCCAAGAAGCCCAAAGTAGGGCCCTGCGCGGGGAAGATCGGGTGATCTTCCTGAGCCTCTTGGGATCGACGGCTCCTGGGGAGCCTCGCGGCAGCTGGGCTGCACGCTGTGCCAGAGAGCGCTGCCGAGCCTCGATGTAGGAGGAGGGGGAGGAGGAGGAGGAGGAGGAGGAGGAGGAGGAGGAGGAGGGCAGGAGGACGATTAGATGACGATTACAAACCAGACAGCAAATCCCGCCGATATGCCGCTGGCGCAGCTGGGGTTATCTCAACCCTTGCGGCGCACTTCGCGCCGTGGGTGCCTGGGGGCATTGGGGGCGCCATCGGGCCACACGGCCTTACCCTTCGTTGAGGGGACCTCCCAACGCCGAATGTTATTCAATGCCTCTCGGCCTGCAGGGGTGGGGTGCCCATTACAAATGCCGGCAATGCCCGCCCCCAGCCTTCCGCCCGCGGGGGTCTTAGAGCCAAGGCACCCGCACCTCCAACAAAAGATCTGGCCGTACAATATTGCTGCATTGTGCGACTCATGCACCGCCTTGCCCCCGATACTGAACCGAGGGGGAAGGCGCACAGGCCTACCTCGAGACTCTACTCTATGGTACTGGGGTCCTGGACATTTGCCACTGCGAAGCCAGTCCAAAAGAGAAAACTTCCCTGGGCCACTCTGGCAGTGGCTACACACCCAGGAGGAGCCGACCTTGGAAACCAGGTGCCCCCGAAGACGCTTCAAGAGCCTTCCTTACGCGCCAGGCAGCGGGCACACGGCGATCCTTACGCGGGCGGCTCTTACGCTCGTAGTCGGCACAAGCAGACGCCGCATGTACTATAGCCAGCCTCCTCTGGACCAACCACGCTTTGAATTCAGCATGGGCTAGATCTCTGACCTCTGGGTCAATTTCAGCTGAAACCTGTTCAACTCCTAGTTGGGCGAATTTGTCGGCAAGGTCATTGCCTCGGGAG
Organism: Prorocentrum cordatum; assembly: GCA_963575745.1. Taxonomy (NCBI): domain Eukaryota; class Dinophyceae; order Prorocentrales; family Prorocentraceae; genus Prorocentrum; species Prorocentrum cordatum. Next base: position 609,677 of record CAUYUJ010000001.1, on the reverse strand, counting down.
ACACAGGGGGTCTGGACCAGGGAGGCTAGCGAAACTCTATCTAGGTGCGAATTACACTTACTGAGCATCACTCTTCGACCTTGAGCTTCAGAGAAGACCCTCTTCCACCAGCCTCTGAGTTCTCCCGAGGTGTCCGAAGAACCGTGCCATCCATCATACACGATCTGGCTGTCCGTGTAGAGCCAAATCGGCCCTTTGGTCATTTTCAAAGCCCACCAAAGGGCCGCCAACTCCGCACACGGGACCGTCTGGGCTCCGTCTAAGCCCCCACAAGCTCCTGGCCGAGGGGTGTCGGGGTCGTCATTTTCCACACAGGCAGCGGACTGGGCAAAGTAGACGCCCCAGCCCGCGCGCGCGAGGCGCGCGTCGCTGCTCGAAGCCGAGCCGTCCAGGAAGGCCAGCTTGCACTCGATGCGGTCCTCGAAGTTCACCGTGCCCTCGAACGAGACGGACGGCCCGTCCCAGTCGATGTAGTACGGCAGGCAAGGCGTGCCCCACGAAGGCGGAGGCGGTACGGGGTTCCACGTGGATGGTAGTAGCCCTCTTAGCCACAGCTCCAGGTTGGTCCCGTTAGTAATGTCTCGGACTGCTTCATCACATAACTTGGCGCTCTGACGGATCCAAGGGTGATCCTGACCGCAGGTGTGAGGGCAGCTCCAGACGCGGTGGGCCATCGTCTCTTTCTGGCCTGTCGCGCACCTGGTACAGACACCATCACACTCGTAGCCTTCAGCACGGCAACGATCTTCAGTCCAAATGGTATTGCAAATAACTGCTTCTAGCGCACCAGCTTCACGATGTGACTCCGTACGTCTCATTCTCTGTAGGGTTCTGCTGGCTGCCGTGAGGTTTGGCGTAGAACTCCAGTCTCCTCCATGGCGATCTCTGGCCGCCTGCTGCCACAGCTCCTTGATGACGTCCGCCGTGATGGTCGCCATGAGTTGGGTGGTGTCTTCATCTCCAAGTATGTCGTCTGACTGCTGATGTGGCGGCACATTCCGACGGTCATTGTCTTTCATTGGAGCTGGAAATTGTCCTCCTCCTCTGTGATTATATGTGAAATAACCCATTCCATCCAGAAGCTGCTGGCAAACTGTGATGTCCTCCATGTCTTCGAAGGGGTCGTGGTCGCCATCCATGTTGGTCACAGCCGGCTGTGGTTGGCGTCCAAGTCCACCGCGCCATGACGAAGCCGCACTACAGGATGATTCAAACAACGCCAAAGTGACAGCCGGCTGTGGTTGGCGATCTGGAGGTCGGTGGACTCTGCTACCTTGAACGTCCTGACTACCAACTGAAGGTGGCACCTCACGGCTTGCGTCCATCATGTGCTGGTGTGGTTGCTGGGCCATCGTCCATACACTTGTTTGCGAATCCGTCCACGTATCTGGCTCAGTTAGCTGCCATCCTAGTTCTGATAGTCCTTGGGCGAGAGCTGTCATCGGCCCTGTCACCACGTTTCAACGTCCTCTTGGTCATGCCCGCTGGAGTCGCTGTACTGCTGCATGCCAACCTCCTCGTAGTTTATCATGATAGTCTGGCCACCGCTTCCAAAGCTTAATCCATTCTGAGACTTGGCGGCGAAGCCCAACAGCTTTGGGGTCCCTCTCGAAGTAGTGCAACAACATCACCATGGATGTACTCCTGCCGCCTGTCGTGTAGCCGAGCATGTCTGCTGCTTCAGCTCTTGCACGTCGCACCGCTGTTGGAGACTGGCCTACTGCAGGGACGTCGTGCGATGACTTGGCACGGACATTGACTAAGTTGAGCGTGGCCAGCTTCCGTCTGCGCTTGCCTGCCCCTTTGAAACCCCGCGCTCGGCGTACTCGTGCTCTGGCCGCTGTGCGTCTCTCTGTAGCCGTCGTGGTGCGCATCGTGCGTCCTCTCGCCATGTCGATGCCGAGGTCACGTACGTACGAGGCTCCTTTGACCGCTGCCCCAAGTTGCCGTACTGCTCGCGAGACTGCTTTCTCAATACTTGGGTGGGGTGCCATAATTGCCGACTTGTCAGACACCTCCAACTTGCTCGCAATGCATCCTTTGACCAATTCGACCGCCACAGTGGTCAACTCATGCTTGACTTGCTTGTACGAGCCGTCGGACCTCGCCGTGACGCCGTCCACGTACTGTCTGGGAAGTGCTCGGGGTACCTGATTGTGAGCTCGTTCCAACACTTCGTATAAGAACGCCCTTGCACCATTATTTGCAGTGTTGCACCCTGGGACGATGCTGCTCCCAGGGATTATCGGCGGAGCGAAGGCTCCTGCCGCTCTGATCGATCGCGGAGCGAGGTATACCAGACAATTGAGGTAAAGCTCCACAGGGGGAAACTCAAGCTTCAAGTGCGCGATCAATCAAGATCGGGATGCTGATCGAATCGTAGAACTTCTTGATGTCCAAATAGATCGAGCCCCACGCTTGCGTTCCATCCCAAGCACTGCTTTCGTCCATGGCCATGCTGAAGAGAGCTGCCTGGAGGGCTGACGACTGGGCCACTGCTGCATCCCAAAAGGCTGCCTTCTTGCTGCTCCACTCTGCCATAGTTGGTTGTCGGATTCGCCCCCAAAGGCGCATTGGTAAAGGTATCGAGCCGATCGGCCTCTCGTCTCCAGCTTTCAAGTTGGATCCTTTGCGCAGAAGTTCATACCAAATGTGCAACCATTGGTGCGGCCATGAAAGGCTTTGCTCGCATCTGGTGAGCAAAAAGGCCAACTCCCCCTTGGCCTGGGGTGCCAACGCCTTCAGATGCTGCACTTTCCACATGTCAGAACCTTGGCCTGAGGAATTGGGCGTAGCCCTGAGAGCTGCTTCCAGTTGGTCCAAGGTGATGGCTTCACGATCAGGAAGGTCTGCTTCAGCCAGTGCGCGCAGCTTCTGCAGCTGTGCCTTGGTCGCGTGGTGCTCGTCGTGATTGGTCCATCTTGCTGTCCATTGTCTGGCTCGCGTCTCCACCGCACTTTGCACGTTGGCGATAACTCCACTGCTGTCGGGGTCGATGCACAGCTCAGGAAGCGAAAGAGATTCAGGTCGCTTAAGATATCCATGAGCATCCTTCATGTTGCCGTCCATGGCCTTCTCTGCCCAGCGGTTGATACTCTGCTTCGCTTTCTGCCAGGCTCGCTTGCCATGTCGTTCAGCCCGCTGCGCCTCTTGAAGTACTGCTTCACTCCACAAAGGATGACCTGTGTCCAGCTCTGTCTTGCGAATTATATCCAAGGCCCAAGAATCTTCTTTCTCATCTTGGCGTACACAGTTGAGGCTGGACGGTGGTAGTGGCGGGTACTCCAATGATTCTACGTGCGTCAATTGAGATCGTACCATTCCTCGAAGTTGCTGCCGTCGAGTAAGGTTCTTTGAAACTGCCAATTGCCGTAAGAGAGATCCCATTTCCACCCAACGATCATGTCGAGCTTGTTCTGGCCCCTGAGTGCGCTGCTCACGCCGAGGAGCTGCTGGGGCCAAACGGTACTTCACTGGCCGTCCTCGAACCGTTTTAACTTGGTCTTCTTTGTCGCACAAGATGGCCAGGGTGTGATCTGCAGCCTGTGCCCATCGAGTGCACTGCTCGCCCAACTGCACGCTGCTCGTTTCTGTTAACTGAAAAGCCAAACTGTCCACCGTGGTCTTGTCTGGGCTGAATACATCGCAGTGGTCTGCCTGCCTTCGAATATCTTGCCATGCATCATCCGAGACCGTAGCCGATACCTCTCTGGAGTACGTCGGTTCAAGGAGCTTGTCGATGTCTGCTCGTTCTTGTTGGAGAGCTTGTTGTTCTTCCGACAGGTCTGTGTCGTAGATGATGTCGTCCAGCTCTGGCAGGTGCTCCGTAAGCTTTGCATGCTGTTCTCGGTCACGCTGCTTCCTCTTGATGCCTTTCTCGACGTGCACCGTAATGTATGGTACTTTGTGCTGCTCAGCCCTTACAGGTGACAAGATCTGCAACTTGGCTGGCTTCCTGGCGATACGGATGTGCAATCCAACATGAGATCTCCACGGTACCTCTGTTACCGCCGCGACGCCACCCAAGAAAGGCCTGAACATTTGTGGGCAAATGACGTAGTCTAACATGCGGCCTCTGCCACTCGTACACGTCGCATCGATGTTCGGACAAACCGGGGTCACTTTGAGCTTCTTCGCCCACGTGGACTGCATGAACTCATCTGGGGTAACGTTCCAATCACCCACTGCCATCCACGGTGTAGAGATACTTGCCGTCAATTGTGTCAGCTGCTTCACCTTTGCTGCATTGGGCCCTGTCAGGCCTGGTCCGCTGTCGAGGTAAACCACGAAGAGTGCGATGCGAATTCCACCCATCAAGTCCCAGTGCACCACCGCAATGTCATTCAACTCCTTCTCAAAGGCGCTGCTCCCCTTGACGGCGGGCAGGTGCACTGCAGTCTGGAGGTGAGAGCGACGTAGCCAACATACTCCCCCATGAGTACCGTCTGCTGATCGCCCCGTCTTCTTGGCTGCTGTCCAAGTGTACTGTGAATGCCAGCCATCTGGTTGACGCCGCTGGGCCTCGTTGGCTGCCTTCGTCTTCTGAAGGTGGTGTTCCACAAGGCCCACCACATCGTACTTCGAACCCAAAATGAAATCACGAGCTGACGCGTTGTACTGTGAGATGTTCGCCACGAATACATGTGAGTACTGTTGGTCATCGTGCAAAAACGGGTCCTGCTCATCACTGATGGGGTCCTGGAACGTGACCTTGCGCCGAATACTACGAACACGTCTTGGACTCCGTTTTGGCCGCCACAACCGTCTTGCTCCTCTCACGAATGCGCACTGTGGTCTCCAGGTACCTGTCCACTTCGCCAGGGTTCGTGAAATCGCACGGCTTGGTATGTTCTGCTGCGGCTGGCTCATCTTGGGCTTCAGCTTTGGCTTGGGTACCTCCAACTGATGGTTCTCCTCCATTGCCACGGCGCCTCTTGCACTCTTGAGCCTTGTCTGCGAACTTGCGGAGGTTCTCGGCAGCCTCCTTTCGGGCCTGGGCGGCCCCCTTCGCCGCTTCCAAGGTCCTCTGCGCTGCCGCGGCCGCTTCCTTAGCTGCCTCGTACTCTTTCTTTTCTGCTTCGCCAAGGACTGCCAGTTCTTCACCGCTGAGCTCTGGGGTAGCTGCATCGTCGGGAACGGTCGCTGCTGCAGGTGCTTGTCCTCGGTTCGCCTTCTCGCGACACAAGTCCACCTGTTGCTGAGCTTCTTTCTCGGCGATTTTGTTGTCGGCCAGCTTTTCCAGGATGTCTTTCTGTTCTTCTGCGTTGCGTTGGAGTCGTTTGCGTAACTTCTCTCCCGCCGTCGTGACCATACGGAGCGCCTGGGCTGCCGTTTCCAGCTCCTCAAAGGGCTTGGGCACTGGTGGCGGTGCTGGATCAGGAACTCGTAGCTGAGGGCACGCTTGCTCCAACAAATCCAACTGCTCCTTATTGTTGCCGTCCTTGGCGACTTTGTACTGATCTGCGAGGAGGGCGACGAAGGCCTGGGTCTGTGGATCTGGCGGGGCTGTCCCTGTCGAGATGTCTGACCACGACGTTCCACACTTTGCGCACTTGGCCTTGTCGGCGATACGATCACAATAGATCCAACTGCTGCCGACAGGAGAGCAAATGCTACACACCACAAGCGGCCTCCTCTTCCCGCCCTGGTAATCTTTCTTCGAACGTGACTGTGATCGAGCTCTGCTGGCCGCTCGACCTCCATCCTTCCAGGGCGGGCGCGTTCCTCCCATGTTGGCCTCGTAGCCGTCGTTCTGCTGCGACTTCCGCCACACCTCGAAGGTGCGCCCCTCAAGCCGCGAGCGCGCCTCGCCACCTGCGGCAGGGCAGGCACGGACGCGCGGTGCGCGCGCAACAGTGGGCCCGTTCGATCTGCTCCCCTGCAAACCTCTCGGGCCCAATTGCTTGAGGAGGAGGAGGGCAGGAGGAGGCAGGCAGGACGGGGGCAGGAGGAAGAGCAGGAGAAGGGGGGAGGAGCATATGTAGGACGGGGAGGAGGCGGAGCAGGCGGAGCAGGCGGAGCAGGCGGAGCAGGCGGAGCAGGCGGAGAAGACGGTGGGCAGGCGGAGGCGGCGGGCATGGCCGAAGTCGGGCGCGACACCGCCCCGGGTGCGCGCGCGAAGGGCTGCAAGAAGGAACGCGACTTCAAGATCGCGGCGGCCAGGCTCTGCCGCGGGCCCCATCGGGGGGAGCACCGCGCCCAGGCAGGAGAGGACGGGGAGGCGAAGGAGTAGGAGAGGGCGGGGAGGGAGGAGAGGGAGGAGGCGAAGGAGGAGGGGAGGAGGGGAGGGGAGGGAGGGGAGGGAGGGGAGGGGAGGGGAGGGGAGGGGGACGCAGGTCGCAGCATCGAGCGTGCCAGCAACGAGTCGCAGGCACCGACCCTGGGCAAGAACGACCTCTGGTGCGCGACTCCACGGGGGACGCGTGGTGAGGCCAGACCCCGGCGCGCAAGCCGCTGCTGCCGCTCCGCGATCGGCGACCGGTGGAGCCCACTGGGCCCGCACCAGAGATCACTCTGGCGAGAGGTCACTCTTACAGAAAGTCGACTCGAAAGGTGAGGCTCCAGTCACTGATCAAAAGTACTCCAGATTTCGTAATAAAGGGAGGCGAGTCTCATTTCGGGGGGGGTCTCTTCCAGGCTATCTTGGAGGGCCTGGGGGGTCTGGGGACGATGTTTTCGATGGTTCTCCCACGGGGGAGGTCTGAAATGGCTTGTCTTGGAGGGTCCAGACCCCCTCCCTTTTATTACGAAATCTGGAGTAGTGGAGAGCCCAACGACTCAGGGGCCGAGGGGGGCGGCTCCTGTCGAAGGGTGCCTGCCGTCGCCGGGCCCATCGCGGGCCCGCCGACGCGCAGGGTGCGGGAGGTGCCAGGGGGGCACGGGCCCCCGGGGCCACCGAAAGGGGAACGAGGGGGAGGGAGCAGGGAGGAGGGAGGGCGCAGGGAGCAGGGAGCAGGGAGCAGGGAGGAGGAGGGAGGGAGGGGAGGGAAGGAGGGAGGGAGGGAGCAGGGAGCCAGGGAGCCAGGGACGACAGGGAAGAGAGAGAAGGGAGGGATCAGGCAGGAGGGAGGGCCGGGCTGCGACGGCGCAAGACGGCGCTGGGCCTACGTGCGCCGCGTGGGGGAGGGACTGGAGGCATGCGCCCTGGCCCTCCACCCGCCCGGTCGATACTTTCCCCGGGGAGGGAGGGGGGGGGAGAGAAACAAAGAGGACGGCCCCGACGCCCGACGTCGCGACAAACATCAAAGCGCCGTGAGACACACCCACACACACACACACACACACACACACACACACACGCACGCACGCACGCACGCACACGCACACGCACACGCACACGCACACGCACACGCACACGCACACGCACACGCACGCACAAACACGCACACAACAACAACAACAACAACAACAACAACAACAACAACAACAACAACAACAACAACAACAACAGCAGCAGCAGCAGCAACAACAACAACAATAGCAGAAGCATCAGCAGCAACAACAACAGCAGCAACAACAACAATGACAACAACAACAACAACAACAACAACAACAACAACAACGACAACGACAACGACAACGGCAACGACAACGACAACGACAACGACAACAACAACAACAACAACCACAACAACAATCATTGTAAGACTGTTCGCTCTTATCTGCCTGAGTGTCCGTTAACGCGTAATCCCCAAACCCTCGGTACCCGCCCTCTTCGTCTTCGATCGTACCCCTTCTGGGGGGTATACCTTTCTTCCTTGCAGGCCGGGCCCTGGCAAGCGGCGGGGCGGCCGCGTACCGTCGGCCTTGCCAGCGGCAGCGCTGATCGGCGGCAGCCTGATCCCCAAGAGGGACGGACAGGGGACCGACCACGACGACGACGACGACGACGACGACGACGTTAACGACGACGACGTCGACGACGACGACGTCGACGACGACGACGACGACGACGGCGACGACGACGAGCGAAACCGAAAGCGAGAGAGAGAACGACAGCAGGGCCAAGAAGAGCACGAAGTAGGCCACGAAGGGCGGCAGCGGGGACACGAAGGGAATGCGTATGGGGCCACCAAGAGCGCGGAAGAGCGGGGGCCACGAAGGGCAGATAATGCGGGGACACCGGAGGCAACGACGGGGCCACTCAGGGTAGCAACTGAACCACGTAAGACAGCGAGGGGGCACGAAGGGCGACAGCGGGGCCACGAAGGGCATGAACATGGGGCCACGACGGGCGCGAACGAGCGGGGGCCACGAAGGGCATACGTACATAGGGCCGCGGAAGGCAAGGACGGGGCCACTGAGGGCAGCAACGGGGCCACGAAGGGCAGCAAAGGGGCCACGAAGGGCGACAGCGGGGCCACGAAGGGCATGCACATGGGGCCACGACGGGCGCGAACGAGCGGGGGCCACGAAGGGCATAAATACATGGGGCCACGGAGGGCAGCGAGGGGACCACGACGGGCTGCAACGGGGCCACGAATGGCAGCGAGGGGGGCACGAAGGGGTGCAACGGGGCCACGATGGGCAGCGAGGGGGCCACAAAGGGCTGCAACGGGGCCACGAAGGGCAGCGAGGGGGCTACGAAGGGCTGCAACGGGGCCACGAATGGCAGCGAGGGGGGCACGAAGGGGTGCAACGGGGCCACGAAGGGCAGCGAGGGGGCCACGAAGGGCTGCAACGGGGCCACGAAGGGCATCGAGGAGACACGAAGGGCTGCAATGGAGCCACGAAGGGCAGCGAGGGGGCCACGAAGGGCTGCAACGGGTCCACGAAGGACAGCGAGGGGGCCACGAAGGGCTGCTACGGGGCCACGAAGGGCAGCGAGATCCCGATTCCAAAAAAATTGTTGAGGGAGTCCGAAACGTGAGCGCGACTGAGTGTCGGGGGCGCGGCGCTTGAGTAAATTGCGGGAAATTCAAACGCAAGGGCGCTATTCTTAAGTAAATTGCAAGCAAGTCTCCAGCGAGAGCTTGACTCCAAGCGCCGAGGGAGCGATTCATGAATAATTTGTTGTAAGGAAGTCCCAAGCGAGAGCGCGATTCCTGAATAACATGCGAGGAAGTCTCAGGCGGGAGCGGGGGTCCTCGCTAGATTGTGAGGAGGTCTCAGGCGGGAGCAGTTGTTGTTGTTGTTGTTGTTGTCGTTGTTGAACACTATTTATTCTAAAGAATAATTATTGTTGGGCCCCCTGGTGCGCGCCCCCCCTGCGCCGCCTAGGCCGCAGCTACATTTTCATCACTTTCGTGAGGAAGCCTCAGGTAAAACGATGTGATCCAGATCCGGTTGTTTTGTTGTAATCCGTTTTCCCTTGCAAAAAACACTATAAAATGACATTTCTTGTTCTAATATAATCAAATTTCAAGAATCCCTTGCAAAAAATAAGGTAAAGTGGACATTCGCGCGCGCAAGACGAAATCCTTCCAAAAGCTTAGTGTTCGGAGCGATTTTAACATAAAAACATCAAAAAACCAATGGTTTTTCAACAAAAAAATGTCAAAATCTCATCCCGCGCGCTCTTGCGGATTCGTAGGAAACCCAACACTTTTTAAACATTTCTGTCAAACGGGCTTTTGCGAGCAACTTTTTCGAACTTCTGCGACAACGGTTGCGCACCTGCCAGGGCCATCATCCCTGTCAAATAATACCATGCGGGACACATTCGTTTTTTCTTCGCGCGCGCACGCCGAAATCTCCAAAAACCATTGGGCTTCTTAAGAATTTTAGCACCGCGCATCATAAAATCACACGAATCGCACCGTAGGTCCTCGAAAAACACCTGCACGACTTTTCAAAATTTCTACCCGCGCGCGCTGTCCGAATCCTAAAAAAAACCAATGGTTTTCCAACATTTATGTTACATGAGCTCGCGCGAGCTACTTTCGCACGCTCTTGCAACGGGGTTCGCGCGCCTGCCAGGGGCCATAATCCCTTGCGGTTGCGCCATAGGTTGCGCCCTCGGCCGCCGAGAATAAAACGCCCCCCTATTGGTTGCGCCATAGGTTGCGCCCTCGGCCGCCGAGAATAAAACGTCCCCCTACTGGTTGCGCCATAGGTTGCCCCAGGAGGCCTTCAAGAGGCCCCAAGAGCCCGCCGTGAGCCAGTATTGCACATTGAGGCCGGAACGAGAACCACAGAACAAGAATGAGCATATATCGTCTCACAACAACGGAAACAAGTCCTGTGGTATGCTGGCGCCACGCACGTGATACCAGTCAAAATAAGGGTCTTGGCTTGTGTGGTACAGAAACGTTAAAACGTCGGAAAACGGTACACGTGCCCATTGTTGGAACAGGGGTATAAGTCGTATACTAAGCTAGTTTCCACAAGATGTTACCACAAGAAGTCATTGTAACCATGCGCCAGTGTAGTAGCCAAGGTCGTCCGCAGGCCACGAAGTGAAGTGTCCGAACGTCATAGGGCGGGAAGCTGGGTGTGGGTGGTGGCGAAGAGTCGTTTGGAAACTTGGTAGAGCTTGAACCGGCCCCCCCACAAAGTGGGGGTATTGCCCGCCTCCTATGAAAACCCTGGCACTGGTGAGAACGGAGTGTCCCCAGTCTTAAATGATTGTTGTTGTTGTTGTTGTTGTAACCCGTGGGCCAACAACACAGCTTGAGCCTCAGGACTGTCTGCGATGAAAAACCGGATGCGAGCCCTGGGAGGGGCACTTCAATCAAAAAATATACTGTGCACTGGGCGGGGGGGATCGACAATAATCAATCTTCAGGAATGAGCGGTCCACAACAACAACAATCAGTTTACCCTTATGTGCGATGTTTCCACACGAAGCATGCGACCATCATGATAACCATCCACGTAATGGGTGACTCTTGTTCTATAGCGGGGCCCGTTATTCCCATTCCCAGATATCACGCCCAAGGAGGTCTTGCAAACACCTCCTCCGAGGAATTTCAAAAAATCCCGCCTCGAAAACACATGCTCGCGCCTTGCTGCGCCGATGCGAGACCGCCAGTGGAACCCCAGCGAGGGGTAAAGCACAAGGAAGTATCGAACGACAGGATTGCCTTGGTGGGGATGGGGGCCGTCGGCGGTGAGGCAAGAACCTGGCCCTGAATAGAAAGGGATGAAATCTCGAGCAAGGCTGCTGTTGTTATTGGGAGCAGGGCCCTGAAGAGAGTAGGGCGCTAGTCCAGCGTAAAACAAAACGAAGTCTCGAGCGGGAACGCTGGTTTTGTTGGGACGGCGGCTTTCGGCGGCGAGGAGGAACACCGCCTTGAGTAAGAAAGGAGGGAAAATCGGCCAGGAGCCATGGTTTTGTCGGGACGGGGGCTGTCGGCGGCGAGGAACAGCACCGTCCCGAGGAAAAAAAAAATAGAAAATGTTGAGCGGGAGCGTAGTTCTTGCTGGGAGCGGCGCCAATTCAAAAGACAGTAGGGCGCCAGCCCAGCGTAACACGGAAGGAAGTATCGAGCAGGAGCGCTGGTTTTGTCGGGGCGGCGGTTTTCGGCGGCGAGGAACACCGCCTTGAGTTAGAAGGGGGGAAGCATCGAGCGGGAGCCGTGGTTTTGTCGGGACGGGGGTTGTCGGCGGCGAGGAACAGCACCGTCTCCAGGAAAAAAGGAGGAAGCATCGAGCGGGAGCGTTGTTCTTGCTGGGAGCGGCGCCAATTCAAAAAGAAGGAGGGCGCCAGGCCAGCGTAAAACGGAAGGAAGTCTCGGGCGGGAGCGCTGGTTTTGTCGGGGCAGCTGTTTTCGGCGGCGAGAAGGAACACCGCCTTGAGTAAAAAAGGGGGGAAGCCTCGAGCGGGAGCGTTGCTTTTGCTGGGGGCGGCGCCGATGAGAGACAGACGAGCGCGCCAGTCCAAGATAAAGCGGGAGGAAGTCTCGAGCGGGAGCGCTGGTTGTCTTGGGACGGTGGCTTTCGGCGGCGAGCAAGAGCACCGGCCCTGAGTAAAAAAGGGGGAAGTCTCGAACGGGAGCGTTGTTGTTGTTGGGGGACCAGTTTTGGCGGTCCCCGAAACCGCTCGAGCTTGAGCCTCATTTTCAATGAAAATGTAGCCGGCGCCTCGGCGAGAGCGCCTGGGCGCCTGTAAGGTGCCCAACAAATCATAATTCTCGAATATTAAACATTCTACTACCTGTAACGCCCCTCATAAGCATTCTATTACAACAACAACAACAACAACAACAACAACAACAACAACAACAACAACAACAACAACAACAACAGCAATCATTTTACCCGAACGCGTGGTGTTCTCCCCAGTGCCAGGGTTTTCATACGACACCAGGCAATACCCCCACTTCGTGGGGGGGCATTACAAGCTCTACCAAATATCCAAACGACTCTTCGCGACCACCCAAACCCAGCTTCCCGCCCTATGACGTTGGGACACTTCACTTCGTGGCGTGCGGACGACCGTGGCTACTACACTGGCGTGGGGTACACACCCACAGAACCCAATGGTTTTTGGAGATTTCGGCGTGCGCGCGCGAAGAAAAAACGAATGTGTCCCGCATGGTATTATTTGACAGGGATGATGGCCCTGGCAGGTGCGCAACCGTTGTCGCAGAAGTTTGAAAAAGTTGCTCGCAAAAGCCCGTTTGACAAAATTGTTTAAAAAGTGATGGTTTTCCTACGAATCCGCAAGAGCGCGCGGGATGAGATTTTGACAATTTTTTATTTAAAAAACCATTGGGTTTTTGATGTTTTTATGTTGAAATCGCTCCGAAACCTAAGGTTTTGGAAGGATTTCGTCTTGCACGCGCGAATGTCCACTTTAGCTTATTTTTTGCAAGGGATTCTTGAAATTGGATTACATTTGAACAAGAAATTTCATTTTATAGTGTTTTTTGCAAGGGAAAACGGGGGGGAACAAAACAACCGGATCCGGTACTAATCCACTTTTCTGAAGCTTTCGCGAAAAAATGATGAAAATGTAGCTGCGGCCTAGGTTTTGGAGGGGGGTCGTGTACCAGGGGTCCCAACAATAATTATTCTTTAGAAGTAATAATGTTCAACAGCAACAACAGCAATCACTTTAAGACTGTTCGCTCTTGTCTGCTCGAGCATCCGTGAAGGCGTATTTCCCGAACCCTCGAGACCCGCCCTCTTCGTTTTCGATCGTACCCCTTTTGGGGGGTATACCTTTCTTCCCTGCAGGCCGGGCCCCGGCAAGCGGCGGGGCGGCCACGGACCGTCGGCCTGGCCAGCGGCAGCGCTGACCGGCGGCAACCTGGCCCCAAGAGGGACGGACAGGAGACCGACCACGACGACATCGACGTCGACGACGTTGACGACGACGACGACGACGACGACGACGACGACGACGACGACGACGACGACGACGACGACGACGAGCGAAAACGAGAGCGAGAGAGAGAGCGACAGCAGGGCCGCGAAGGGCACGAAGTAGGCAACGAAGGGCGACAGCGGGGACACGAAGGGAATGCGTATGGGGCTACGAAGAGCACGAAAGAGCGGGGGCCACGAAGGGCAGATAATGCGGGGCCACAGAAGGCAACGACGGGGCCACTGAGGGTAGAAACTGAGCCACGTAGGACAGCGAGGGGGCCACAAAGGGCGACAGCAGGGCCACGAAAGGCATGCACATGGGGCCACGACGGGCGCGAACGAGCGGGGTCCACGAAGAGCAAACGTATAATCGGCCGCGGAGGGCCGGCGGAGGGCAAGGACGGGGCCACTGAGGGCAGCAACGGAGCCACGAAGGGCAGCGAGGGGGCCACGACGGGCGACAGCGGGGCCACGAAGGGCATGCATATGGGGCCACGACGGGCGCGAACGAGCGGGAGCCACGAAGGGCATACATATATGGGGCCACGAAGGGCAGCGAGGGGGCCACGAAGGGCCGCAACGGGGCCAGGAAGGGCAGCGATGGGGGCCACGAGGGGCTGCAACGGAGCCACGGAGGACAGCGAGAGGGGCCATGAAGGGCAGACGTATGTGGGACCACGAAGGGCTGCAACGGGGCCACGGAGGGCAGCGAGGGGGCCACAAAGGGCTGCAACGGGGCCACGAAGGGCAGCGAGGGGGCCACGAAGGGCTGCAACGTGGCCACGAAGGGCAGCGAGGGGGCCGCGACGGGCTGCAACGGGGCCACGAAGGGCAGCGATGGGGGCCACGAGGGGCTGCAACGGAGCCACGAAGGACAGCGAGAGGGGCCATGAAGGGCAGACGTATATGGGACCACGAAGGGCTGCAACGGGGCCACGGAGGGCAGCGAGGGGGACACGAAGGGCTGCAACGGAACCAGGTCAGTGAGGGGGCCACGAAAGGCTGCAACGGAGCCACGAAGGGCAGCGAGGGGGCCACGAGGGCTGCAACGGGTCCACGAAGGGCAGCGAGGGGGCCACGAACGGCTTCAACGGGGCCACGAAGGGCAGCGAGATCCCGATTCCTAGATAATCTTTCAGGGAGTCCTGAGCTTGAGCGCGACTCCTGGGTGCCTGTGTCGGGAGCGCGGCGCTTGAGCAAATTGCCGGAAAGTGCAAAGCAAGGGCGCGATTCTTAAAAACGACAGGCGAGTCTCCAGGGAGAGCGCGACTCCAGAGCGCCGAGGGAGCGATCCCCCAATATATTGCAAGGCAGTCCCAAGCGAAAGCGCGATTTCTTAATAAAATGCGAGGAAGTCTCAGGCGGGAACGGGGCTCCTGGCTAAAATGTGAGGAAGCCTCAGGTGAGCCTTGTTGAACTTTCACTTCTGAAAAATCGGAGGTTGGGGGGTGAGATCGAAGTGGAACGGAGAGCCCCCCTACCGGGAAATCGATTTCGGTTTCGTGTTCGTGCGTGCTGTGCGGGCGAGGCGAAGCTGCGTGGGCGGGCGAGAAAAAGTCTCCTGTGGCTGAGGCGCGGCTGGACCAAATGTCTCCCTTCCGGGTGGCCGGGGGCCCGCGGTGTCCCGCCGGTGTCCCGCTGGTGTCCCGTGTGGCTGAGGCGCGGCCGGACCAAATGAGTCCTTCCGGGCGGCCGGGGGCCCGCGGTGTCCCGCCGGTGTCCCGCGGTGTCCCGCGGTGTCCCGCGGTGTCCCGCGGTGTCCCGCCGGTGTCCCGCGGTGTCCCGCGAGGATGATGATGATGATGATGATGAGATGATGATGATGATGATGATGATGATGATGATGATGATGATGATGATGAGACGATGATGATGATGATGCTGATGGTGATGATGATGATGAGATGATGATGATGATGATGATGATGATGATGATGATGATGGTGTCCCGATGAAGATGATGATGATGATGTTGATGATGGTGTCGATGAAGATGATAGTGTCCCGATGATGAGGATGATGATGCTCATGATGATTATGTTGATGATGATGACGATGATGGTGTCCCGATGATGATGATGATGATGATGATGATTCCGATGATGTTGGTGATTCCGATGATGTTGATGGAAATGGTGTCCCGGCGATAATGATGTTGATGATGATGATGATTATGGTGTCCCGATGATGACGCTGATGATGATGGTGATGATGATGGTGATGCTGATGGTGTCCCGATGATGATAATAATGATAGTGACGATGTTGATGATGATGTTGCTCATCATGATGATGGTGCCCCAATGATGACGATGTTGTTGATGATGATGTCGATGATGATGATGATGATGCGATGATCATGATGATGATGGTGTCCCGAGATTGATGAGGATGTTGATGATAATGTTCATGATGAGAACGATGGTGATCATGATGGTGTCCCGATTATGATGATGTTTCTGATAATGCTGCTGATGATGATGACGATGACTGTGTCCCGATGATGGTGACGATGTTGATGATGAGATGCTGATGATGATGCTGATGATGATGTTGTCCCGGTGATGATGCTGGCGTTGATGATCATGTTTATGATGATGGTGATGACGACGGTGCCCCCATGATGATGACGATGTTGGTGATGATGTTGATGTTGATGATGTTGATGACGATGATGTTGATGATGACGTTCATTGTGAGAGCGATTGTGATATCGATAGTGAGACCGATATTGAAACCGAATGCGAGATCGATTGTGTGATCGATTGTGAGATCGATTGTGAGATCAATTGTGAGATCGATCGAAGGAGATAGATCGAGTGAGATCGATTGTGAGACCGATCGAGTGAGATCGATCGAGCGAGACCGATAGTGAGATCGATACTGAGATCGATAGTGAGACCGATCGAGTGAGACGTTGGTTCCCCCCCCCCCCCGAACCTCCTTATCACCCGAAGGGTGGTCGTATAGGTAATAATTGTTGATTCCCCCCGTCCGGTGCACATTGCTTTTTCGATTGAAGTGCCCTTCCCGGGGCTCGCACCTTGTTTTTTATAGAGGAAAACCTTCAAGGTCCAACTGCGCTGTTGGCCCCCAGTTTATAACAACAACAACAACAATCATTTTACCCTCATGCGCCATGCTTCCACATGACACATGCATCCATCTGGATAACACACCCCATCATGGGGGATTTTTCTGGCATGCGGGATCCGATATTCCCTCACCCAGATATCCCGCCCAAGAAGGTTTGGCCACCACCTCTTCCGAGGAACTTCAACATCCATAGCTCGGACGGCACATCGCCTTCGCAATCGCCTTGCGCATGCCCCGCATCTCAGAGGGAGAGGAAGAGGAAGAGGAGGGGGAGATGAGAGAGATAGGGAGGGGGAGGAGGAGAAGGGAGGGGGAGGAGGGGGAGGAAGGATGAGTAGTTGTAGTAGCAGCAGTTGATGATATTGTTGTTGCGGCTGTAGCACTAGTAGTAGTGGTAACGGTAGTAGTAGTCCAAGTAAGTAGAACTGGCTTGCGGCAGCCAAGCGTTCATAGCGACGTTGCTTTTTGATCCTCCTTTAATGTCTTCTCTCCCTATCCTTGAGACGCAGAAGTCTCAAAAAGTTGGATGGTTCAGCACATCCAGGAAACCTATCGCTGGACCGGCCCAGATATGGTTCCAGAAGCGGCTCGGGAAGCTGCGCAGGCGCCAGAAGCAGAGAAGCACCACGTACGGGCGCCGGCTCGGGCGTCCGGCCCAAAGCCGCTCCAGAATCGGCCCAGGACGGCTTCCCGGGCGCCGCAAGCAGAAATTCAGCATTTTCGAAAGAAAAATGTGTATTGGAATGGCCTCTTTTCGGCGCGATCGGAACTGCCCGGGCGTCCGGCCCGGGAGCCGGGCCGGGTGCCGGCCGGGCCGGGTGCCGGCCCGAGCTCCGGAATCGGCCCGGACGGCCTCCCGGGCGCCGGAAGCAGAAATTCAGCATTTTCGAAAGAAAAATGTGTATTGGAATGGCCTTTTTTCGGCGCCGCCTCGGAACTCGATTTTCCGGCGCCCGGGCGCCGGCTCGGGCGCCGACCCGGGCGTCCGGCCCGGGAGCCGGGCCGGGTGCCGGCCCGAGCTCCGGAATCGGCCCGGACGGCCTCCCGGGCGCCGGAAGCAGAAATTCAGCATTTTCGAAAGAAAAATGTGTATTGGAATGGCCTTTTTTCGGCGCCGCCTCGGAACTCGATTTTCCGGCGCCCGGGCGCCGGCTCGGGCGCCGACCCGGGCGTCCGGCCCGGGAGCCGGGCCGGGTGCCGGCCCGAGCTCCGGAATCGGCCCGGACGGCCTCCCGGGCGCCGGAAGCAGAAATTCAGCATTTTCGAAAGAAAAATGTGTATTGGAATGGCCTTTTTTCGGCGCCGCCTCGGAACTCGATTTTCCGGCGCCCGGGCGCCGGCTCGGGCGCCGACCCGGGCGTCCGGCCCGGGAGCCGGCCGGGTGCCGGCCCAGGCTCCGGAATCGGCCCGGACGGCCTCCCGGGCGCCGGAAGCAGAAATTCAGCATTTTCGAAAGAAAAATGTGTATTGAAATGCCTTTTTTCGGCGCCGCCTCGAAACTCGATTTTCTGGCGCCCGGGCGCCGGCTCGGGCGCCGACCCGGGCGTCCGGCCCGGGAGCCGGGCCGGGTGCCGGCCCGAGCTCCGGAATCGGCCCGGACGGCCTCCCTCCCGGGCGCCGGAAGCAGAAATTCAGCATGTTCGAAAGAAAAATGTGTATTGGAATGGCCTTTTTTCGGCGCCGCCTCGGAACTCGATTTTCCGGCGCCCGGGCGCCGGCTCGGGCGCCGACCCGGGTGTCCGGCCCGGGAGCCGCTCTCGGCGGCGAGCAAGAGCACCGAGCCCGAGTAAAAAAAGAGGAAGTCTCGAGCCGGAGAGTTGTTGTTGTTGGGGGGCCGGTTATGGCGGAACCCCAAAACGCCTGAGCGCGAGCCTCAATTTCAGAGGAAATGCGGCCGGCGCCTCGGCGAGAGCGCCAGGGCGAATATAGGGGGTCCAACAATAATAATTGTTTAGTAATTAAGGTTCAACAAAGGCTCCCGCCTGATACTTCCTCACAAGTTATTGAAGAATCGCGCTCTCGCTTGGGACTTCCTTGCAATTGACCACCGGATCGCGGCTCCCGTTTGATACTTCTTCACAATGTATTGAAGAATCGCGCTCTCACTTCGAGCTTCCGCGCTCCTTTCGACACGGTTGCAGTTCTCACTATCCTTCTGCCCCACTACCCCAACATCCCGCTTCTTTTCACGGTTCCACAGAATTTGTTTCTGACACCAGTTCGCAGCTGTACGTCCCCCCGTGGGGGTATCCACGATATATTATTTCAAGGGGGTGGTACGTGGCGCTGTTTATGGCGCGAGCCATGGCGAAACTTATCGTTAACCTGTGTTGGAGTGGCTGGCGCAAGCCATGGCGCAAGCTGAATCGCCACTCACAACGCAAATCACCGTCCTCCCTCCTTCTTGCCCCTCCCCTCCCTTCCTCCGATCCCTTCGCCATCATTCTCCCCCGTTATTTGTCACCGTTCGTTGTCAAGGGCTTCCCCAACCACACGTGGCAGGGAATGAATATCCCCCCCAACAGGGGGTACGATCGAAGACGAAGAGGGTGTGCATGGGGTTGAAGTACAAGAGTACAGAACCCCTGATCCGTTGGTAGAGAGATGGAGGGATAGATGGATATCTTTCCCTCCCAAGCGATCAAGGTACGATCGCTCCAACTCAGTACCTGAGCCCAAACGGCCAGGTGCGGGAGAGGTAAGGATAAGGAGTATATATGAGGGTATTACACGGGTTCCATACACACCCCCCGTCCCGAATCCCGCCCGTGAAGGCAGGACTCGGGATCAGGGAGATGGAATCCGTAACCTCAGAACTCCTTTACCTTAAATCAGAAAGGCAGCTGGGCTAAAAGTCAGCGAAGCCACAGCTGCAAACTGAGGTAAGAAGAGATACCTTGGGTCTCATTTTCTTCTCCAGGCGGACTTTGCCGCCCCCTCGGCGCGCCCCCCCAAAGCGCTTCGGCGCTCGAGGGAGGAGAAGAATGAGACAAAGGTAGGCGGAGAAAGAAGATCTGAGCACCAAGGCAACGCGAACCGCCTCGCAAGATTTGCGAGGCAGGTGTTGCCACCAGCATCAGATTATTCTCGACACAATATTGTTAAATTGTTAAAATATGCATGCTAAGATCGCGTTGATGAACACAATCTTGAAATCAAACACAAGTCTGCCTAAAAGCAAATGTATGCCCAGATCGTGTTGACGAACACGATCCTGAAAGAAATGCAAATCTGCGTTAAAGCAAGTACCTGGCCAGGAGAAAATGTCGTGTTGATGAACACGAAAATGATGTATAAAATCTGTTTGGCGACTCCCGTTGGCGTTGCTCCTTAGGAGGCTGCCTCGGTGATCGCAAAAGATATCTATATGTGCGCATGGCCACTTGTGTGAAAGGTTGAAGTGGCCTAAAAGAATGCATTAGCCACCGCTCAAGGCGAACTTTGATGAACGGAAGTTCTGCTCTTGAGCAGCGGGCCTTGCGGCCGACTCACTACGCGTCGCCGTCCTTGTAGAACCTGCGGTCCCACGCCCTCTGGCCGTTGTACGTCACATAGCTTGTCGTAAACGTTTCCCAAGTGGTCCTCGGGATCCAGTTGCGGAACCAATCGTTGTACGTGATATCCTGGATGTACACATACTCGTCGTTGTTGATCGCAATGTAGATCCAACATTTGATGCAATAACTCCAGCATCGAAGACCCCAATCGCTGTCCTCGAGATTGTGGCGCCAGTAAGCAGCGTAATCATATGTACGTGCTCTCTTGGCGCGCGGCATCGCGGGCATGTAGTCCTCCGCGCCTGAGGCGCTGGATGCAGCGGCGTCGCCAGGAGCAGGGCGCGGCGGCGGCCGCGGCGGCGGCCGCGGCTCCATGGCGTCATCGGACTGTTGGGAGTGTGTATCTGGATCGGTTCTCATCCCTGTACTACCCCCCCTCTGGTCAGTGTGTGACGGATCGAGGGAGCCTATCAGCTCGTTGGCAATCGCGGCAAGCTTGCGCTGGGTGAACTGTTCACGGGTTCCGTCCCCTCGAGGGAGAGAAACCGTAATCAGTCCGCGCGCCTGCCGCGTCTGCCTGTCAATGCGTCCCTCGTTCAGCCACCACTTTCTCCGACCAGCCTGTCCTGTCCTAATACTGACGTCAAGGATGTCCCACGCGTCGCGCATGTCCTCGACTCTCCAGGGCTTCTTGCCGACATTCACGCGGGCTCCTGTCATCTGATGATGGAATCTGAGGTCGTTGAGAAAGCGTTGAATGAGATTGGCGTATGGGTAGTACAGAGGTCGGTCGTCCTCGGATTCGCCCATTAATCTGCATTCGTGTGCAGGCGGGCTACCGGCTTCGACCCACTTCTGATACCTCTTCTTGGACGTATTGGCCAATCTCCGCAACTGATCTTTCTCTGTGCCTATGGGGGATCGCGCACCCGTCATAATGACATGTGCGCCATCCTTCATGTATCTCGCGACCTGGTCCTCGGACAACGTCGTCTTGATCCAGTTCGTCAACTTCTGGAGGTACGCGAGGTCACTCTGTGTGGCGGTGCTCTTACCTGTGGCGCCTACGGCCACAGTGTATTGCCAACATATATCACATAGTGTGCCGTCACCTGTGACGATACCGAGGGACAGATCTCGACCGCAGTTGTTACAGAGCGGTATGGGATGCAAGATCGTCTCGGGGGGCCCTGCCGAAGTCAGGTGATCGCGGGATCCCCAGCGGGTGTCCTGACCGCGAGCGAGGCTCTGACCGATCTGATTGATCGCCTCACGATTGATCTCGGTGTTTGGCCTGGAAGCGATCGATCTGCTTAAACCCTCGATCTCGATCCGAGACAACCTTTCCCCTGGCAGTCCTTTGTACTCTATCTTGACGTTGTCGGTATCCTCAGTACCGCCATGGCATACGTTCTCCTCACGAAGACGGCGAGCCTGCTTCTGCAAGGTAGCCTCGTTGTCGCCCTCCTCGCGCTTGAGTCCCGTCTGTTCAGCTATGATGCGTACCATAGTCTCCTGATCGGGAGCTGCAGACGCAACACTGCCTGGGTCCTGGGGAATATCCTGCTCAGCGCCCTCCTCTCGAGGCGCAGCAGGTGTTTCCACCAGCTCTTCCCACGCAGGAAACTCTGGATCACCGTATGTCGCAGTACAATTTTTGTATAGGTCACGCAATGCCTGAAGTGCAGGATGGTTGTCATGGATGACTTCCTTGGCGAAATCTGGTAGCTCCACAATACTATCTTTCAAGATGTTCTGGTATACTTTGGAAATCCATTGAAAGATGCCAGTGGTCGACTCCTCGATAGTCTCTGGGTCGAGGTAGTGTACCAACTTTTTGATGAAGTGATCTGCACCACAATTGGGTAAGTCATGTGCCCACTTGTGGGTATGATTGTAGTTCAAATGATATGACTCCGCGTTCCATGCTTTCGATCCAAATCGAATTTCAAATTGTAAATGTGACTGAATTTTGTCCATTACGATTCTGTCTGCGCCACTGTGTATCTCAATGATCTGCCTCATCTAGATCATAGGCGAATCCACCAATAGCGCCGATGTCCAACAATACACGCGGCAATCATCAGACTGTCTAATACATCTTGAATCCTCGTCGGGGTCGTAGTCTGGATGATCAAGGAAATTCGATGGCGGATCAATGATGTTATCGAGGATGCTTGCCTCGATCTGCTCTTCTGCTTGGATGTCTGCCGAGAGGTCTGCCCTCATGTTGTCGTTCGCAGCTTTCTCATCTGCAGTAAGAACGATATTTGATATGTCCACGATTACGGTGATCAGTGGATCATGCGATGATGCTGTACCCTGTCGAGGAATGTCGCCCGTCTGAGCGTTGTCCTCGGCAGGTGTGGCCACCAGCTCGTCTGGATCAGGTGTCCGTGGAGCGGGCCTTCTTGGTGGTGTACGCGGAATACGTGGTCTATGGATGCTAGGCATTCCAAGGTATGGTAAGCTGCCGCTAACCTTGTGCTGCAGTATCTCCTCGCTGCAAGATGTCGGGCCTTTCAGGGCAGTCTCCATCCATGTTGGATCGATGGCGTGTTCTTCGATACGAATCGGCAATGCAAATACAACGCCCTTGAGGGGCATGCTTTTGTCATTATACCAGATATTTACCCATCGTAAACCGTAGTTGAGAATAGGTACTTGTACCGCAAAGAACTTGTCGAAGATGCCGAAATGGATGATTGGACCATATATGTGTCCCTTGGACAAGGCAATCTTGGTATTGTGATTGCCTTTGGGCCAATGGTTGTCGTAGTGGAAGCATTTGGTAGAGCCCCAATTCTTAATGACAATGAAGTCGCCCATTCGAACATCGTTAAATGCAGGACGACGATCCCAATCTTTTTGCATGATCTTTGCTGTGATTGGTCGAAGAGCTTCACGACAATGTGATAATGCAATCAACCATTCTTTATCATCTGCTTTGTGATTGGTCTCCTGGATCATAGCACGTACTATTTGCTCGTCCAAGGCGTCCTCTGCGGATGTACGGCCAGCAGGGGTTTCCCCCAGCCTGGCCGAGGGTGCTGATGCTGGCGTCATCCTTGGAGGCTCCATGTCTTGGTCGGGGCCGATAGGTGCCAATCCAGGTGGGTCGTCAATAAGTTCCCCAGGAAGGCAGGCGCAAATCTCGTACTTGCTCAATGGCTCTCTGGCTGCCAATGGCGGGTAGTCCCATGGGCCGCCGTCTGGCCACAGCTGCTGGCCATGCATGTGGTGTGGTTTGAGGCGGCGAATTGCAATAATTGCCGCAGCGGGTACCACGTTCTCAGTCATGATAGCGCCCTGAGCCCCCAACCAAAATCTGCAACCTGCTTTTGTGGCGATCTCCATGTTGATCACCAGCTCGACTTCGTTCTTGTAGCTGTTGAACTTGTACGATTCCACTGAAGTATGTGGGTTCTGTTGAACATTGTTCAAATATGTGCTAGAACTGAAGAATGCCTCAGATCGCTGCGATGGTTTATAAGTTCTGTCTCTCTGAGAATGTGGTTCAACATATCCAGGAATGATCCCTGTCTTCAGTATGTTCTTCCAGGCGCGGGATGCTGCTCCATGATGGAGATATTTGATATCTGCCCACTGTAAGCTCTCCCATCCCATGTTCCATGGCTTTGAAGATGAGTTGACACAACTGTGACCACCGACGCACCGAATAGCAATAACGCTGTTCCAGTCAAAAGTGCTGGGGTCACCTCCGTCAGGAATCGGCTTGGCGTATATCTCGATTATGTTTTTTCTGCGGGTCAATATGCTTCTGGAACGCACGAATAATGAATATCGGATAGTAGTCGTTCCAATCGGTGTATCCATCATTTTCACCGTCTTTCTTGAAATGTGCCACTCCCGCTTCCATGGATGGTCCATTGTGTCTTTCTTTGCGATCTCGGAATTTCCATTGAACCATTTCTTTAAATCATTTCCAATTGCTTGGAATCTTCCAATCATTCTTTGTTGTTTTGTCCCAGATATTAATACGTCTGTCATGAAATTGGTTGGTCCAAAACTTTTTGTAGTGAATCTCATGGCGTAACATAGTCGTGATGTCTTTGCTCATGTATTTGTTTGTTCCCAGCCATTCTTCATCAATTAGCTCAGGACCATAACGTACATCGTCGTAATGTGGTAATGGTATCCATTTCCATTCTGGGAAACAACCAGATTGTGCAATGTCAGGCGCATGAGCAATTACACTACCATCATGCAGTAGCTGCTCGTACCACTCTTGGTCTTCGACGCAGGCAAATCCATTGGTCGCTGTCGTGCCCCGCAACATGGGGCACATGTATGGATGTTCATATTTGACGCCATACTGTAACTTCCATTCGCGAATAGTGCATGGGTTGTCGAAGATCCCGAGCTTGCTGGTATCCTCGTGCATGGAACGCTCACAACTGTCCTGCCATGACAATATATTCATCTCATGTGGAGAAGGCTCCTCCTCAGCAGGAGTTGCCTCCAGCTCCATTGCCTCAAGGTCGGTGCCGTCATCAGGGATCGGTACCGCCTCAGCTTTTGGGAGCTGATCTGCTGGTTGTTGTTCTGCTTTAGGCTCTGGAGTCGATGGTTGCGACGCTTTGATCGATTGCGGTCCAGGTTGCAGTGGATCGGGCAATGGGCCTGGTGGGGCTGGCTGTGCGGTGTCATCAGCTGCCCTCCATACGGCTGTAGGGACATTAGGGTCATGACCCAAAGCAACTCGATCCAGTGCATTCTGTTTGAAGAATGTTTTGCATGCCTCGATGTTCTTCTCGTTCTCGGCAGCTGGGCCGATGCGGTGAGAAGACAATCTGTTTTCTTCTGCAATGAGTCTTGATTTGGTCGCATTATCGTCTCCATCCAACTCTTTGATCTGACGTAAGAATTGCTCGAATACAACCCAAGTAACTGCATGTGCATCTTCAACAGTTTTGACGATCTTGGGTTCTAGAAGTTCATCTTTCTCAAGAGAATGCCAAGATGCCCAAGCCCCAGGGTATTCTTTGATCAACAACATAAGGTACTGGAATAAGTCGTTGTATGCCATAACCCATGGATCATTATCAGGAAGGGTTTGGTCAGGATCGCTAGGGTCCGTTGCTGGCGTACGTGTAGACCTTCCAGGAGTCGGCTCAGTCGTGTCGCCCGTCTCGGCAGGCAGTGATGCCGGCAATGTGCCCTCGGCACATGACGCCATCCACGCACAATGAGCCATCTCGTTTGCCGTCTGTGTCATCAATGTTGTGAGGCTGAGGTCTCTTTTCCATTCGCTTGTCAACTTTTCTCTGAAGTCGAGGGCTGCCATGATTTCCTTGGCCCGAGTGTAGGCCTGGTTGTCCGTGACAGAAGTCAGCAATGGCGGCCTGAATGGATATGGCTGAGAAGGAAGAGACTGTATCAATGCGCAAAAATTGCGATAGCATACTGCGTCGCAGAATTGCGTTGTAAACATTGCCATGTTGTGGTTATTCTGTTTGGCGTGCCAAGCCTGCGGGGTAACCCTGTCGTACGTATCCACCCAATGGTCGGATGGAAGAACAGTGATACCACGGTTCTGCATGATAGTGATCAAGTCGCTCGTGTGGTGATCAAAGTTCGGGTGTACGCCCCATTGCGCTGCTTTTCCAGGTCCCATGACCGTGGGGCAGCGGAAATACTGCATCACATCGACAAAACGTGATACGTCCACGAGCACGTGCACGGGCATGAGCGTCGGGACGCCGCCCTCACATTCCATCTTTTGGAGCTCGTGTACGTTGGTAGGAGCACGACTGTGATGTCGGCGCATGTCGATGGTGTTCTGTCCAGGATTAGCACATGCGATGTCGTTCGCACTCCATACTACCATGGCATTGAGTCCCCTGTGATAGTGTCTTTGTTTTATGGATGATGGGAAATCATTGGCCCAGTATTCCCAGATGGTCTCGTTCAGCTCACGCCACTTCTTGATGGAAGCGTTGTCGCTTTGAAACATGAGGCCTCTGGC
Organism: Prorocentrum cordatum; assembly: GCA_963575745.1. NCBI lineage: Eukaryota > Dinophyceae > Prorocentrales > Prorocentraceae > Prorocentrum > Prorocentrum cordatum. The sequence goes on along the minus strand of CAUYUJ010000001.1, from coordinate 583,842 downwards.
TTCGCGGATCTTCCTGATCATATTGCGCTGCTCGAGAGTGTTCTCAAACTGATTGTTGAGAAGAGCGTTGATATGGCTTTCCTCTTTCTCGAAACGGTGCTTGCGTAGTTCCTCCATTCCGTATCGTACGCCCTCATAACCAGCTTCAGGCAAGAGAACGCAATCTTGACCGATCGGCGTGTCATTCTGTCTGAACCATTCCCTGTAATTGCCAAAAGAGAATGCCCACATCATGATGTCGTCGCGGATCATGGTCGACAGGTGCTCAAGAGTAGCGCCACCCATGTATTCCGCGCGGTTAAGGCACGGCATGAATAGCGGAACAAGAGCAGTATTTGATGCTTTGGCAAGGTCGATTCTCTTCTGGGCAGCGTTGAGCTCGTCGATGCCGAAAGTGGGGTACTTCTTGTGGTTTGCACCCTTAGCCCCTTTCTTCGGATGCATGATCCATGTTGAGTCCGTGCATAAGTTGGTCCATTTGTACGCATGACCCGATGGCCCAAATGCATGATGTAATAGTCCCACGTCCTCTTGTACGAGGGAGTGCCACCCATTGTCTGACAATAGGGTAGAAACCAAGCGACCACCGCAGAAAGCACTGTATTTTGCGTGGTCCAGCTCGAATGGGTCCACATCATTGTCAGGAGTCATGCCAGGATCATTCGAACCCATGTGGTCAGCAGCGTCGCCGAAGAAGTCGTTGCCCTCGTTGTATGGTGTCCAACGATAGGTACGCTCTGTCTCTTGTGGATCATCCAATATCGCCACCCAACCATTCGGATGGTCGGATGGTGTTGCCACCGTCTTGGAGTTTGATCCGATACTTCCAAAGCCTCCGCGCGTAGTCAACCATGTAGTAAGCTTGCGGCGGAACTTCTTTGTTTGGGTAAGGTCGGAAAAGGCTCTCGTGTTGGTGACCAAGTTATCCTCGACGATATGACCGATGTGCCCAGATGTATCCGATGTCCTGGCGATGCCAGGTGGACGAGTAGGTAGCTTGGCCATTGCACGATCAATTTTAGGAGCATAGCATGGCGTTACCAATCCATTCTGGCATACATCGGATGGTACACTCAGACCATTGTTGTAATAGTTTTGCGTATCCGTAACGCTGTCCTCGGTGTATTGCCCCAGAACTGCACTGCCAATTTTGGACCAATCGTTGTGAATCATCATCCACTCCGTCTTCAGTATCATTGTAGTAAAGTTTGATGGTGGACATTTGCGGTCTGATCCTGGGATCGTCGCATTCAAGTGATCATGTAGTCCACGAACACTATCTTGTACTGAAGGATTACGATTGAAAAGGCTGGAAATCATACACATAGCACGCATGAAAGATAGCCACGGCGTAGCTGTGAACGTGTTGTACTCGTAGTTGGCGTTGCCGCCGACGGATCCACTCTCAGCGCTGGCCCATTCCTTAGCCTCGACGGACGCGAAGCGGGCAAGTTCACGGATAGAAGACTCGTCGGGTACGCGAAGATCAAATTATCCGCTCCGATCGGCACGCCGTTGATGTATGTATATGTAACCATCTTCGGGATCACGAGGACGACCAGTTTGAGCGTGGTACGCAAAGCCCACGCGGTCATCGCCCCTGGCGTTCGGGTCGCACTCCTTGTCGTAGCCGATGGGCCAGCCGACGAGGTTGAGCGGCTGTGCCTGATCCATCTCGTGGATGGAGGGGTCGGGATTAGAACCGATCTCACTTATGTTCGCCTCGCAAGCAGCAAACAGGATGCTTGTAAGCTTTGTAGCTCGAGTCGTAAAATTGCTGCGGTGTGAACGAATAATCAATGTCCTAACTCTCTCTGCATCTCGTTGAGGTGAGGGAGGATGGCGAGGATGTCTACCGTGCGGTGAACGTGCGCGTGAACGAGGTGTGCGCGACGCAGTATCTGCGGCTGGTACGCCATAGTGGTACATGCATGCACATAGCCCCTCATGGTTAGCTTGTCCAACACACTGAAATCCGCATTCTGATCCTACCTCGCCCCATCTTTCTTTTTCCGTCAGCAATATCTTGCATATTTCTGGGCATCCATTCAATTTAGGAGGTTCCGCTTCATGAGGTAAACCGTCGGGCCTCCGAGGCCCTCGTATCGGCGGACATTGTATCGGAGTAACAGGAAAAATAAGCGAGTGTTCCAAGAGGTCCTTCCAAAGGTCTGCTTTCTTGGTCTCGAAATGTTTGGTCATCATATCTGCGATCTGCTCTTTTGTTCCTACATATTTAAGCTCGATATGTTCAATTTGACATGTTTCGCATATCCAATCCAGATTGATACGATGAGTACGATGAAGATGACGAAGTGCTGGTGTACGTCCCTTTTGGACAATTTTGATAACGGCCTGGTTATCCTCCAGGACGATGAGTCGTACTTTCGGTGCACTGATCTCTGGAGCTGGCTCTGGATCCACGTGTAGTACGGTACCTTCATGGGATATTGTACGTCTCTTTGGAGTCGTAGGTAAATCCGTATTTAGCGGTAGTTGCCTACGGCTAGGAGAAGATCCCCGAGTAGGGGGTGCCTTGCGAGGCGATGGTTTACGCTTCTTTTTGGCTGCCAATGTAGGACACATCGCCGGGTCAACGTGTCGATGGCAACTCAGGCATGTATTCTTCTCTTTGCATGTTTTGGCAACTCCCACCACGGCTTCCCAGAATGATAGTAGTGGTAACCCTTCCAGTCGTAGTGCGGAATCGAGAGCAACGATCTCCGATTCAGTAGATGAATGTGAAACAACCGTTTGTTTCTTACATACAGCGTTGACTGGAAAGAACGTATTGGGTCCAACAAGCGCAGCAAAAACACCGGTAGTGGATTTAGATGATGTAATGCAATCAGCGAACGAGGCGTCAGTGAAGAGCATGATGGATAACTTGTCTGATGAATCGCCGATCCATCCGTGTAAGCAATGTGTGCGCGTCGTTTTGATGCAGCATATCAACCGATGTAGACGTTTGTCACATGTAGTATTCCATTTGGAAATTTCTCTGGCCAACATACATACCGGATGTAGAAGATCGAAACGACAGCAACGTGCCAAGTACAGGATCTTCATTAGTGCACTTGCCGCGTCCTGGCCGAGAACGCCCTCGTCTAAATAGTCGGACTCAGTGAAGGAGGTGTCCTCGATGCCAGGGGTCTCTGCGTCGGGTAGATCATGGTATGTGGCGGGTATGGTATTGGTAGAAGTTGTGTCGACCGGTTTTGCTGGGCTGGATGATCTTGTCCGTGCGTTGAGCACACTAGTAGGTCTGGCGACCGACCCGGAGGAGGATGGCGATTTGGATCGCGAAGCCCTCGGCGAGTCGGATCGTTTCCGACGTGACCCTGTTCCCTGGGCGCGCTTGGAGGCGCATTCCAGGTACCGCTCAATGCACTGATCTGTAAAACCAAGCATGTCATGTCGAATACCACGAACGTGTTTTGCCGTATTGTATTATTTCTCGTTGTGTGCAGGTAGCATAGGGCGTATTGTGGACATTCTTTTGTCGAAGATGCTCTGCGGTACGTCATATGCTTGTTGTCCACAACCCAAATATTGTGAGTATGGAGTAGGTGGATCCAAATCGATACCGCTTTTACGAATATAATCCCAGCCAGTCTGTAGATTATGAGCTGGGCCGGCCAATTTGAAATCGTCCACATATACTGAAAGTATCAGTCCCAGTTTGTTGTGTCTCCATACACATTCCCATCCTGAAATAGGCTCGAAACCGACGCTTTCCAAGCATGTACGGCATTTTCGTTCCCAAAAGACACCTGCAAGAGGGTGTCCGTATAGTGCCAATCGCAATCGGCACACTGGGTTATTGCATTTTGACCATGATGTCGGTTGTCGCCATTTAGGTATAGTAATCCAAGTATCAACTGGATCAATTCGTCCGTCGCCGTATAATAGTGCCTGCGTGTAAGCTCCAGGTGCGTCACTTTGCTCTCCCGCATATTGCGGTAATAACGCAGTAGCATCGCAAAGTTTGGAAGCCTCTATATGCGAAGCACTGGAAGCGGCGTCGGCGAATATGGCGGCCAAACCAGTTTCATCTTTTCCTGTATTGCCCTGAACCACAACTCTGCCTTTGAATTTACGTAGATCAGGAGGAAGTTCTTCGTGTTTGACTGAAGATAACGCCAAGAAATTGAAGAAATGCACCTTTGTTCCATTGCGAATAGCTTGTGACTCAATATCAGCTTTTTCTGCAACAGTCTCCAACATCCATGTTTGTTTCTTTTCCAATCTCTCGTATTCTTTTCGTAGGGCTTCTTGTGCACGTGGTTATGCGGCAACTTCTTTCTTACTCAGGTTTCTGGTAACTAATGCTGGGCGTGACCATGTCGAATCTGGTATTTTATCTCTGTGTGCCGGCATGTAGTTGGTCTCACGTGGCATGGTTGGTATTGCTACCGACTGGGTGAACTTGCGTATGAGCGGGTTCAAAGTCCCAAAGTCGGTTCCCTCATTATCCACAAATACCAAAGCACGTTCTTCTCCATCGTGCTGTTGTGGTAGTTGACGGTAGTATAGTACCGTGGTAATGTCACGTGGCCCACCAGGTAATTTGGCATACAGTATTTCTTTGTTTGTCACGCCTTTGACATTCTCGTCGCGGATGACGTCGCCATTGTCAGTGTCGTATGTAATCCGTCGTTCCACAGTATTCCATGTGGGTCCGCCTGATGTAGTAGTACGGAAATTGTTGACCTGTTTATCCTGTCTTGTCCACACTCTCAATGCAGCACGATCACGAATTTCACGGGCTCGTTTAACGTCGTTGGCGTAATCGATCTCTTTCTTTTGCTGTCCACGGGAAAGTGTTTTCCAATGCTCGGGAAGAACGTGATCAGGACGTGTAGTATTCTGCACGCGTGTCTCGCGTCCACGAACCACCATTTTGCCGTCTGGCGTTATTTTTGGAAGCTCATAGAACTGTATCGTGCCTGTCCACGGCTCGCTTAGCTCCCTGTGGTCGTTGGCGCTAACACCATCCCAAACATCTCGGAAGTTACTTTCGCCTTCGAAAGTAGAAGTCGTTTTGAAATCTCGTGTCACGTCGAGTTGGTCAACAGGTACCGGTATATTCATGACGTCGTCCGTTGGGATGAATAGTTTCTTTCTTGGGGTACGAATGTGTCTGATGACGCAATATCCACGCTGTTCCCAGTAGTCTGGCTCCGGCGCTGGCGCAGCAACTCCAGAAGCCGATGTCTGGGTATCAATAGCGTTATCTTCCGTCGTCATCATAGACGGATCATCCCATTCTTTAGGGTAAGAAAGTGGAGGATCAGGCATTGGCTTGTCACCCAAGGGGCGAGAAGTAGATGCCTTCACCTCGTCGTGTGCCTCAGGGTTATGATGTCGTAGAGTACCATCTTTCACGGGGTAGGTGAACTTGCCATCAGGAATGATGATGTCTTTGACTCTGTGCACATGACACAGATCACCATCAGGATTCTTGGCGTATGTAGCCGTGTCCAAAACAAGGTAGTCACCTGACCATCGTCCACCAGAGTGTAAGTGGTATCCCATGAATAACCCTTCCCGAGCATTTTCTTTAAACTTTGCAGTCTCGTTGTTAATCTCGGGGTTGAGGCATTTCCAAAATATCCGAGCACCGAATGGTATGCAGTGCCCAGGAAAGCTTTCGCCAAATCTTATTTCATGAGCTGTCTTTTCTGCATGCTCCTCGTTGAGGGCAGCGACGCCCGTGGATGCATGCACAAAGTTGTGTCCACAGCAAAAGGCTTGCATGGCCTCTTTCCACCATTCGTGTCCCAGACCAGACATATGTAACACAGCTCTGGTACCAAGAATGACAATTTTGACAACGCGCTCAATCAGTCCATCTGTCTGTGGACGATGTGGCGTACTCGTGTCGTGTCTCCATCCCAGTTGGCGGCAAGCTTTCTGAAGCTCTCCAGAGTTGTCTGTGTAGATATGCTTCACTTCATCGTTAGCGGCGATGAACTGTTGAAAGGATGCCTTTGTAGTAGCTGCGTCTTTGTGTAGCGCTGGGTAGGCCATGAAGATGCCAGTATATCTGTCAAGGACAACAAGTGCATATTTGTCGCCATGTTTGTCCGCGGCATCGTCTTTGGCCAGTACGATATGGTCGGCAGTTAGAGCTTCACCGAACTCCTTCGGGACAAAAGCTTCGTAGGCGTTATCCTCTTCGGTGGGGTCTGCCGGTGGATGTGGTTTGCGCTGTCGTCTACACGGGGCATTCTGTGCCATCGTACGAGAACAGATCTCACAGTCAGGATGTTTTGGGCTGTGAGTCATGTAATGCATCGGATCGATCGGTTTCTTTTGTCTGTTGGGCAGAACTCGATCATTGTCTGGATGCGTTCGCGTGGGTGTCTCTGTCGGTATGTCGTTGTCTGCTTGAGCTATATCGAACCCCCCGCATTGTGGAGGAGAACACTGCGTCTGAGACGTAGGCGAGTCGGTGGTTGTGTCCACGCTGGGCTCGTCTGTGCGTGTGTCGGGAGGTTCTTCGACCGTGATGGTCCGTGCTCCTCCTCCCTCTCCGACATGTGGTCTCTTGGGGCAGGTCCCTGTGTGGGGTCGTAGCTCGTCTGCAGTGGTTGGTTGCTCTGTAGTTTTGCAGCACCAACAAGTGTCGTTGCAGCGGGCGGATGAACGCTTTCGCTGACGACGGCGGGGTGCTGACGAAGTGCATAAACGTGGCGGTGGTATCCGTGTTAAGTCGTCGAGTCGTAACTCTGGCACTCGATTGTTGACTGGAATCTTATACCATTGGCCCCCCGGATCCTGAAGCATGTAGCCCAGCTCAGGATCCCAAAGCTGTCGAAAGCCATCAACCTCAATCAATTTTCCAACTGATAGTAATGATGGGCAGTCTGGTAAAGCAAGGGCTGAACTATGCAGTCCAACTTCGGGTAGCCGTATGTCGTAGTGCTCGTTGACGGTACGATCACCATTTGCAGTTTCCAGAATATGCTCTTCGCGAATAGATATGCGATCCGACTCGGTCTGCGTAAGTTCATGTTTTCCCTGAATATGATGGGCAGAACCACTGTCAAGAACCCAAGACCTTGTCAATGCTGCAGTCGAGCGTGGAGTGTCGACTTGCTTTGTCGTTGTTGTCGTCTGGGCAGTCTTTGATGACTGCTTGACAGTGTCGTCATGCTTTCGGATCGCAGTTGGTGTGGCCACCGACTCTTTGTTGTGTCGGTAGTCGTACAGTTCGTCGTACCATAGTTGTGCCTCTTTTTGACATTCTCGTAAGGCCTCTGCACTATCATCCCACCATTTTTGTGGTAATGGATCTGGTACTTTGACGATGTCACCCTCATTCGGCAGCTCTTTCCACCTGTCCAGTCTGGCTCTGCCAGATATGGTATGGAAATAGTAGTCCACGTTGCGTACGTCGAAGCGTATCCGACGACGTATCTTGGTAGATGTCGTTGTGGCCTTGGTGTTGGCCATGAGGGTCTTGTCGCGGATGACGTAGCTGCGGTCTGAACGGCGTGAATGTCTAAAGTTGGCAGGAGAACGTGCTCTAGTGTTGGGTGAACCACGGGACGATCCGCGGCTCGGATACCGCTTGCCACGTCCTTTGTCACTGCCATATGATCGATCACGGCCGCGTGGACTGCCACGTCCGCCGCCACGATTGTCTCGTCCTCGGGAGGTAGATCTCGAAGATCTGTCGTAACGACTTCTCGATTGGCTGCGAGAGTCTTGGGACCTCCTGGATGTCGAACGGGATCGGTCGTATTGGCGTCGGTTGTCACGTCCCTGTCGTGAATCGCTTGCGTAGCGAAACCCCCCGCGTTGTGAAGACCGTTGGCTTCCTGATCCGCGGGATGGTGATCGGCCACGGCTGTCCTGGCTGGAAGTCCGTGGTCGACTCGGGCTTCGTTCAGGAGTCTTTGCACCAGGTGCGAGATGAGCGTATTTGCATTTGTCGCCTTTTGTGCACTTGTTCTGTGCGAAATCCTTGCACTGTGCGACGTGCGGGTAGTTACACTTATCACCTCTGGTACATGTGTTGCGCTTGGCAAAATCGAAGCAGAATGGCCTTGATGCTGGCTTCTTGTGATTCGCAGGAGTGGACATACTACGGCGGGGGTTGCCACCAGCCGTTGATGTTCTGGAAGATTTGTTGTTCTTCCAATCCCTGGAATATGTATGTAAAGCCTTGCACCGTTCACCATTGCGACAATTGCCTTTCTTCCATGCAACGCACACGTTGACCTGAGATCGTGTCTCGTGTTCGTACCGTAGCTTGTTTTGATTCTTCTCCAATTGTTTAATCTCCAGTATGTCCAGGACACGCTGTCGAAGCCAACCGTAGGTACGATTCGGGTCGCTCATCTTCATGCGCTGGTACTCGTACATGTCTTGTTTCATCCATGCATGTCTACGAATCTGTGTGCGGAATAGCGATTCCAATATCTTTGGATCGGGTACTTCTCGGCATTCCAAGAGTAAGGCGTCCCAATCGGTAATGAAACGTTGCAAATCTTCGTCTCTCATCCTCAGTTCTTTAAGGCGCTCGAAATCGTGCAGGTCGTCGTCGACGTCTGTCACTTTGTAGGACTGTAGGATATGCCAGTATATCTGGCGTCCTTTGAGCATGCGTCCTGCTTTGTGCTCTCTGGTCTCGATGAGCCTGATTTGGTAGCGTAAGTCTGAGGATAAGATGTCGCTCAGAGCGGTTGCGAGTTTGCAATCGATGCTCTCAAAGTCTCCACTGTCTTGTAAATCCTCGAATGTACATTCGGGCTGTTCTGCCACGCATAGGAAGGCGTATGCTTTGGATGGTCGCCCTGAGGCGGCCCCGAAGTTCTTTCGCACTCTTTGCTGCCACTCCAGCAGCTGCGTGATCTTAGGCAAGACAGGTACTCGAACGGTGTCTGACTCCTTGATAGGCGTCGTTGTATGTACCGACACCGCAGACACTGGTTGTGAGGGTATCGGTGCACCGTCGATGGTTGGTTCTGTGCGCACAGGAGACACATGGCGTGTCTGTGCAGAAGCTGCCGCGGAGGCTGCTCCTGGAGATGTACGTCGTTGTTGTCCTGCTGAAGCTTGTGGTGCTTCGGCGGACACTGCCGTCGGCCTGTGCGGGTCGGCTGCAGGTCGAAGGTGAATGTTGGTGTCGTTAGTGTGGTCGATCAGCTGATTCGTCCAGCTCGTCATGTCTTCTTGTATTTGACCCACCTTTTGGCGTGTATACTCATCAGTATCCCGAGACCGTTGGGAATACCGATCAAGTCGTTGCTCGCATGCTCGGAGACGGGCGCTTTGTGCCTCCACCTCGCTTTCCAGTCGTGCGAGATAACTCTCAACACGTACCTTCTCAGTATCTCTTTCATGAATAACCTGGGAGAGCTCTAACTGCGTGTGGTCCGCCGCCTTCTCAACCTCCTGCAACCTGTCAGTGAGGCGGGCGAAATCGTAAACCGTGGGAGGAGAATCCAGCTGATCAGTCTGGGCTCGTCCGACACGCAACTCTGCCAGGGCGTCCTGTACACCAGGGAAACGCTGCTCTATGTCAGAGATCCGGTTAGCGAGTGGCTGCACGACAGCGTTGGTCGCATCAAGCCTTTGAGTGATGACTCTCTCAGTACGCTGCAACATGTCGATCAGGTTCGACGAGTTTGTGTGTGCTTCGGCACGAAGCGTCGCCGTAGTGTGGTCTAGGTAAGATCGAAGATCATTGATCTGAGACTGAACGTCGCCGAGGTCTGTGGCCTCGGTTGGGGTTGGTCGGTTACGGAGCTGGTCGTGGATCTCATCGTGTAAAACCCTGACCGCAGAAATGCCTGTGTCGCGTACGATCACAAGTTGTTGCTCCATCTGCGCGAGAGAGTTGCGCAGGTTCTCGACCATCGCCGTTCGTTCACCTGAGTGTGACACCTCACGATCAACCTGGTACTGCAGTTCTCCTATGATGCGTCTATCTTCGGCGATCCTGGAATCGATGATCCCTAAGGCGCCGTCAAGATCGCGACGTATGGCTGCAGTATCAGTGGCGTTCGTCTGAACGCTCTGTAGTAGTCCAGAGTATTGGCTGGACACGAAGGTTTCAACCTGGTCTCTGAGCTCAGCTATGTCACCTGCGGCGGACGTCTCCGCCGGCTGGTCGTCTGAGATGGAGAGGTGGGGAGCGTCAGCTTCCCTGTGTCCCCTGTCGCGGGGAGTGCATGGCCTCTGAGAGGCAGCACGCGGGCTCGACCTGCGCTCGCCGCATGGGCCTGGGGCTCCACGGCGGTTGCGCGCGGACGAGCTGCGACTCGGACCATGTGTGTGTGATGTCTCATCCGATGATACCTTGGGGTACCGCGTCTGTGGCTGTGCCGACACTGGTCTACTGAGTTCCTCGAAGGTAGCTACGTGCTCCGCCACAGGGACGGTCGCAGGGCTGGGGGTTCCAGCACCTGAGGTCCATCGGCGGTTAGCGCGGAAGCGCCCTGGAGTATCGAGACCGGTAAGGCTTTCGCCTGACGCGGTTGGGATTGCTCCCGACGGGGAAGGGGAGGGAGGATCAAAGGTCGGCGTGTGAAACTCCTTCCTTCCTGTTCCTACTCCTTCTCCTGTCCCCCCGCGGGCGGCGCTGCGGCGAAGTTCAGCAGCTAGACGCGCCTCGGGTCCTCGGGAGCTGGGGGGGGGGTATCGGGGACACCAACACAGTCCGCACTAATGCTCTCCAACTCGTCACCGAGCCGTCGCACCGTGGGAGAGCTTGGACGCGAAGCCCCAATGGAACCCTTACGGCGCATGCGCCGAAGCGGCTCCATTGGGCTCGCATGCAAGGTCACCGCGGGCGAGTCGGTGAAGGTGAGCGTTAAAGGGCTGATAACCTGTGTATGGGGTTGAAGTACAAGAGTACAGAACCCCTGATCCGTTGGTAGAGAGATGGAGGGATAGATGGATATCTTTCCCTCCCAAGCGATCAAGGTACGATCGCTCCAACTCAGTACCTGAGCCCAAACGGCCAGGTGCGGGAGAGGTAAGGATAAGGAGTATATATGAGGGTATTACACGGGTTCCATACACAGAGGGCGGGTATCCAGGGTTTGGGATATGCATAGTGACTGACGCGCGAGCAGATAAGAGCGAGCACTCTTAACATGATTGTTTGTTGTTGTTGCAACCCGGGGGAACAACACACTTTGAGCCCCAGGACTTCCCCTGATCAGAAAAAAGAGGTGCGAGCGCCGGGAGGGGAATTTCAATTGAAAAATACAATGTGCGCCAAAAAGCGGGGATCAACCATAACTCTTCTTCTGTAGCGAGGGTTCATCATCATCAACAACAACAGCAACAGCAACAACACCAACAACAATCAATGTAAGACTGCTCGCTCTTACCTGCCAGTGTGTCATTCCAAACGTGTTCCCCACACCCTCGATACCCGCCCTTTTTGTGTTCGATCACGCCCCCGTTGGGGAGATTACTTCTCCTTGCGGGGGGCGGCGGGCTTAGACAGGCGTGCAAAACTGCACGGGCGGACAATCCTTCGTGGGCGTACATGCGCCCGCCATTGGAATTGGTGCGGGCCCTGCAAAAAGAGAAGGGGGAGAAAGAGGGAGAGTGGGAGGAAGGGAGGGGGAGGGACGAAGGAAGAGGGAAAACGCCAGGAGAGAAGGAGCGAAGATGGGGGCGGTTGATTCGAGGCAGAGATAGAAAGAAAAAAAGACAGGTAAGAGAGGTAGAGAAAGAGAAAGAGAAAGAGAGAGAGAGAGAGAGAGAGAGAGAGAGAGAGAGAGAGAGAGAGAGAGAGAAAGACAGATAAGAAAGGTAGAGAAACAGAGAGAGAGAGAGGTAGGGAGAAAGACAGATGCGAGCGTGTCCACGAATGCGTCACCGCTCTGGCCGAAGCGATGCCGGGGGCCGCCGTCCTGGCTTTTGATGCTACTAATGCCTTCAACGCCCTGCCCCAGAAAACGGTGCTTGACGCAGTGGGCCGCCGGGCGCCGAGCCTCCTGCTGATCGCCAACGCTTGGCTGACGAGGCCTACGACGCACGTCTTCTGGGACGACCTCGGCACCCCGATGCCCGCGTCGGCCGAGACAGGCGTCGACCAGGGCTGCCCGCTCAGCCCCGCGTTCTTCGCCATTGGGATCGCCGACGCCCTCGCCCGCGCCCACGAGCGCCTGCAACTGCTGAGCCCCGCCTCCCGCCTTTTTTCCTACCTCGACGACGTGCTCGTGGTCGTGCCAGCGGAGGCCGCCGCCCAGGCACACGACGTCGTGCGGGAAGAGATGGCCCGGGCCGGCCTGGAGCTCAACGCGGACAAGACCAAGGTATGGACCGCCAGCCCGGCCACTGCGATCCCTCCCCAGCTCGCGCCGCTCCGGGCCGCCACCTTGACCGTCCTGGGGAACCCGGTCACGTGGTACGACCGCGACGAGGACGACGACGACGCCAGGTTGCCCCTCCTGGCCAGTTCTGATGGTCGAGAGGTCCTGGACAAAATGCGGCACTTCTTGGCCCACTGGAGAACGCTGCGCCAGAACGGGCTCTCGGCGGAAGGGGCACACACGCTGCTCCGCACCTACGCCCAGGGCTGCTGCACCCACCTGCTGCGCGCGAACTACGAGACCGCCTGGGTGGGGGAGCTCGACGACTTGCTCTTCGGGGCCTACGCTGAAATAACTGGGCCCTTGAGCAATGAGCAGAAAGAGTGGCTCACCCTCCGCCTCAAAGACGGCGGCAACGGCTTCCCCTCGGCCCGGGAGACCGCCGCCCGCGCCTACCTCGGAACTTGGGCCTTCTGCTTTCGGGGCGTGGCAGGCTGCCTCGGAGCCACCTCGGCGGAGGCCGTCCGGGCACGCTGCCCTCAGACAGCAGACGCTTGGCGCCGCGCCGAAGCAGAGCTCGACCGGCAGGAGGCGAAGGCCGAACCCTTGGACTGGGCAGCTCTCTTGGCCGAACCCAAGGCCAAGCAACAAGGGTACTGAGGGAAGAAAACCTCCTTTCTCTCCTCACTCCCTCCCGCCCGCGCTTGCGCCCGCTCTGAGCTCCAGGAGCGTCGCGACGACACCTCCCGAGCGGGGTGCGGGCAAGCCCGGACCCCGCTCGGCTAGTCGTCCAGCTCCTCCAGCTCAGTCAGCGAGCGGCGCCCCGGCGCAGCCCGGCGCCGCAGCAGCCCGCCGCCAAGACAGCGCGGCTACTCCGGACGCTGGACGAGGACGGCCAACTCGCTCTGCGCGGCGGCGGGGGCCCAGGAGCGGGGGCCTGGCTCCTGCCGCGCGAGGAGGGCGACGCGCCCCTCCCAGACAACCACTTCCTGGGCAACCTGCGCATGCGTCTGAGCTGCGACGTGTGCGCCCCGGGCTCTCGCTGCCAGCGCCGCAAACAAGACGGCTCGCTTTGCGGGGTGCTGCTGGACGCCAAAGGCTGGCACGCCCGGAAGTGCGGGTGTGGGGACAGCAGGGACTACAGACACAACTCCCTACGAGACTGGAGCGGGCCCTGGCACTACGCTCAGACGGGCCACAGGGCCACGACAGAGCAGCGAGTCCCTGCTTGGGACCGCCAGCACCCCGACACCGGGGCCTGGGAGGAGGCTATCCTCGACGTGGCCACGCGCGACCCCGCTACCAACGCCCCGATCTTTGTGGACTGGTCTGTCACCTGCGAACACAGCGACAACAACGCTCGCAGGCAGGCCAGAGCTCGCACGGACGGGGTGGCGGCGGCTCAGGCAGTCGACAAAAAGCGGGCGCGCTACCCCCCGGCCGGAGGGGAACTCATCCCGGCCGTCTTGGAGACCGGGGGCCGGCCAGCGGACGAGCTGGTCGCCTTCGTGCGCTCCTACGGTCGGGACTTGCCTGATGCCGACAGGTCCGCTGTAATCTCTACCAAGTGGAGGAAGATTCAGCGGTGCCTCGCGTTCGGCAACGCTGAAATGCTGCTGAGCGCGATTTAAGCAACCCACCGCCACGACCACAAGCTCCGACGCGACCACCGCCACTTCCACGACGACTACTAGCACGCCCGCCCATGCCCACTACGACAACCACGGCCACCACCACGACCGCCGCCCCACGACCACTACTGCAATCCCGCCCACCACCACTACGCTCGCCGACCGCCACGACCTCTGCGACCACCGCGAGCGACCACGACGACAACGACCGCTGCCACCTCGACCACCACGACCTCCATGACCACCACGATCACAACTACGACCACCGCCCCCACGCCCACGACGGCTACCACGACCACCACCTCGACCACCGCTTGCCGTCCGCCCCCCGTCCCGTGCCCCTTCCTCCCCCCCCTCCGGGGGGTCGCTCCTCCCGCTTCCCCCTCCCCTTGCTCTTCCGAGTGCTGTATTAATTGATAATTAATTCTCTGGCATTCCTGTCCCGCGCGGGCCGCCGGTGTGGTTGGGCACCAGGGAGCCGCCGCCAGCTGCCCTGCCCGGGCCTGGTTGCCCCCTGAGTGCCGGGGACCGCCCTTCCCCCCCCCCCCGAGAGAGAGAGGGGGGAGAGAGAGAGAGAGATGATGAGATAGTATGTCGATGGACAAGATATCTCTTTTCCATCTTGAGCCAAAATGGGTGCACGGAGGAGGGTGTCAGAATCACTCCTCCTCGAGCCTGGCCGCCAACCCGGCCAGGCACGACCTACGTCGTACGCGGGCGCGCCCAAGCCGACGCGCCCATCTCATCAGCTAGGCTGCGGCCATGCCGCGAGCCCCTCACTCCGTCCGGCGCGATCATACCGCAGCCGGCGGAACCTCATCCAGCCCCACAGGTAGCGGAGCATGGATTCGATCCACTCCATCACTTGAAGTCCTTCTGAGTCGAACTCGGTGTCCGATCCCAGATGTTGAGCGTCGCCATGTGTCTCCTCAAAAGGGATCCACCCACGCTCTTGGTCAGCACGTCCGCGACGTTGTTCTTACCAGGAACCGCGGCGATCGAGAGATCGCCCTTACCCACACGCTCCTGGATCCACAAGTATCGAAATTGAACATGCCGCATCTTCCCGAGACCTCGCCGTTGGACGTGGCCCCGGGCCGCCGATGAATCTGAGGCGAGCTCCACCTTCAGGTCCAGCCCCCAGTCCGCGAAGAGGCTGTGAAGGCCCAGGCCCACGCTCCCGCCCTTCACCAGGGCGTAGTACTCGCTCTCCCCGCTGCTCAAAGAGACCGTCGACTGCAGATTACTGCCATGCTTGATGACATGATGCCCCAGCATCGCCACGAAGCCTCCGGTGCTCTTCCGGGTGACCGCGCAGCCCGCATGATCGGAGTCCACGTACACCCGGATCTTGTCGAACATCTTCTGCTCCGTGAAAACCGTCACCGTGCTAGGATGCCGCTTGAGGTAGCGGCCAACCCTCTTGAGCATGAGCCAACTCGCCTCCGTCGGCGTCTGCATGGACCTAGCGAGCGTCTTTGATGCCTCTGCCAAGTCCAGCCTGTCCTGAGACAGATAGGCCACCCTCATGGTGAGGGATCGGAAGCGCGAAGCTTCCGCTGCTCCCAACGCCGCCGACTTCGCATCCATCATCTGCTTGTCGGCGCTACGCTTCTCCGTCGGCGTGTCCACGCCGTTGGCCTTGCTGAGACCCAACTCGTCGATCACGATCTCCGCGTGCCGCTTGTCCGGCTCGATCATCGCATGCCGGCAGGGCCGGCCACCGCCAGGCGGAACTCCCGCACTGACCTCGATGACCCGATTCAGGAAGACCGCCTGCTTGTCATCGCCCTCGTCGAAGCCGAGGTTCGCAGTCTTCTTGAACTCGTACTTCTTTCCCAGCGTGGCCTCGAAGCTGTCGATGTCCTGCTGCTGAGCCAGCACCGCGAAGTCGTCGCCGTGCCCCAGCAGTCTCGTCTCGTCCACCTTCTTGTAGAAGACCGCTGGGCACGACATGCCCGCCTTGTATCCGTTTTCCTCCAACAGCTCCGTGTAGTCGCCCTGCCAGATCTTGCTGGCGTCCTGCGTGCCGTACCAGGACTTGAGGAGTAAGCCACACTTGTCCTCGCCGTACTCCTTGCGACTCTCCTCCTCCAGTTCCACGAAGATCCGCCGCTGCGCCTTCCCATAGAAGTGCGCCCTGCTGATGTCGAAGAAGCCGATCTTGAAGTTGCCCGGCTTCCTGCCCTTCTTGCGAAGCGACTCCTGAATGTGGAGCGGTGCTTCCCGCGTCCACGTGACCATCAGCGAGACCAGCGACCGCATGGCCTCCAGAGGAGGCATGGCCGAGAAGACCTCGGACGCCTCCAGCTGCTCGTCAGGGCGCTTCTTCGCCTTGATCTCCTTCACTACGAGCCTGCTCCTGTAGTTGGGCCTCTCCGCGTCACCCTTGTTCGTGTCGACCCACTTGAGTGGGATGGGCGGACGCCCAGTCTCGGCGAAAGCTTGAGACCTCGGGACGATCTCGATCAGCTCCTGCTTCTTGACCCACTCGCGCTCGACCGCGCGAGCCTGGGCCACAAGGCCCGCCTCCAGGTAGCCGCCATTGACGTCGTCCCAGTAACTCGTCCAGTCCCCGGGCGGCACTGCCGCGTCCACAGGGACTGGGCCCGACTGCTGCACCTGGGCGGTGCTGAGCTCCCCCACGTCATTCAGCGTGTCCTTGAGCTCCTCCAGCACCGCCTCCACCAACTTCGGTGGATAGACCTTCGCGAACCGCGCGATGCCGCCCACGAGTGTGATGTGGCGATGCCACTCCGCGCGTCCGTCCACATTGCTGCAAGTGCCCTGCAGCCTCCGGGCTAAGCCTGGATGGTTGGTGACCCATCCGGTCTCCTTGCGCACGAACTCCTCCTGGCCACTGCGTGGGTTCGCGAGCTTCATGCCCCACCGACACATGGGGCCTTTGACCGCGAAGACTCCTGGATGCGCGACCAGCTCCTTGACGATGTCCTCATTCCACGATCGCGCGCTCCAGGGATGCTCATGCAGGAAGTACCTGCCTGGCTTCCTGAGCTGACGCCAGTAGGCGTCGACCGCCACCTTCAGGTGGTGTCTGGCCTCCTCCATCTCAGCCGCCTCCTGCTCATCGGTCCTGAACCTGGCGCTCAGGCCCCTCAGCAAGCTGAACCTCTCGCATGGAGGGGACCCCGTGAGCAGGATGGGATCCATCCGCTCCTGCTGCTTCTCGAGCTCCTTGACATCCTCGGGGCGCCGCAAGTCCCACGGCGTCCCGTCCTCCTTGAGTTCCTCTAGGTCCGCCGCGAAGCCCGGGCGCAGCTGAAATTCCGCTGCCCGAGCCGAGAACCGATGTGGCGAGTACACCTCGGCCACGTCCACGGCGCCCAGCTGCAACGCCGATAGGGCGATGCTGTCCACCTCTTCGTCGGCGATGTCCACGCCGACGCTGGCCCAATGGCCGCTGACCTGTTCGCGAACGAGCGGGAGCAACTCCGCCTTCGCTCTCGTCAGCACTCCGAGCTCAACCAGCTCGATCGATGCCACATCGAGGGCGAGCACCCGCATGTGCCCCCCCTCACTGGCGTTCCACACGACTGCCACTCCAGCTGGCAGCTGAGGTCCTTCCGCTGGCGCCGGCTGCGCCGCGAGATCCTCCATGTCCACCGGTACCGGCACGTCTGCCGGCTGTGGATCACCGCGCTCGAGGGCCTCCGGCACGTCATCCGGTGCCACCTCCGCCAAGCGCTTCAGCCGCGACCTGGTCGCGGTCATGTCGACATCCTCGGCGGCCTCTGCCGCTCGCACTGCTCCCGAACTGGAGCTCGCTCTTCCTGAAGGAGCCGCCACGCCGGAGCCCGATGCTACCGGCTGGCTCTCTCGCATGCGCGCCGCTGCAGCTGCCGCGGCTGGCGCTGCTGCCGATCGGGTCGCGGCCGGCGCGGCCGATGCCGCCGCCGCCGCTGCCACCGGCTCGGTGATCCTCCGAGCCGTCTTCGGCGGAGGGGTCCCTGCCGCGGCCGCTGCCGCTGGTCGGACTCTGGCCTCTTGGCCCTGCCTCCGCTCTCGATACTGGCCGGTCCTCTCCCGGCCTGCCTCCTCAGCGTCCAGCGCTTCGAAGATTCTCTTGCTGCACACCGCGTTGTGCGCATGGCCAGCCAGCACCTTGCCGTGCTTGGCGATCGAGACGCACCCTGGGCATCCCGGCGTTGCGCCCAGCCGCTCGATGTCCGCCTTGAGGACGTACATCCTCCTCGGCGCCTGCGGCTGCGGCGGCGCCACCACAATTGGTGGCGGACCGACCTCTCCAGGTCCGACGATGGCCCGCGGCGCGCTTGCCGCACGCGGAGCCACGTCCCACGGCAGGCCCTTCAGGCCATCCCAGCCCGCCGTGATCCACTTCTCGCTCTGCGGCAGGCTGCGAAAGCCGACCGCCTTCTTCGCACCGTCGCTCGTGATGACCATCATCGAGCCGTCGCGCGGGTGGTGGCCGATGTAGCGAGCCTCCACCATCTGCTCCTCCAGCGCGTTCTTCCTCGCGCGCTCCCCGGCGAACCGCACCATCAGGCGTTCACCGAAGAGCGGGACCGGCTTCCTCCACTGCCGTCCCGTGAGCCGCTGAAGAGCGGTCTTGCCATCCTGGCCGCGCCGGTATCGGTTGATCACCGATGCGGCGTGCTCCGGCAGGTGCGCTAGCACCGGGTGCTTGTCCTCCACCTTGACGCCCAGCTTGGACTCCAGGTCCATCTTGAGCGCCCGCACCTGCTTCTTAATCTCGCGCACCGTGACCTCGATCTCCCCATTGGCCTGATGATCTGCCGGTGCCGATTCCTGGGGAATGGCCTCGAGGCCAGGAACCTCCTCCACCGCACGCCTCTTGACCAGCAGGATCGCTGGCTCGCCGTCAGACTTGTTGACGATCTTCCTGTAGCCCAGGATCCGTAAGAAGCGTGCGAAGAATTTGATGGCGTAGGCGTCGTCGCCCTTCTTCTCCACGAATGTCGCTGCCATCATCTTCGAGCGCCGATCCCTAAGGACCAGCATCGGCATGGTGTCCGCGTCTTCCTGGCCCATGAAGGCGTAGTCGGACGAGACCACCGGCACCGCCGTCTCGTCGTCCTCCGGTGCGCGGAGATGCGGCTGGCCTTGGCCCTTTGCCGCAATACACACGCGACACCAGCTGCGATAAGTCGCGTGTCCCATCGCCTCGTGTTCAGCGATCTCTCTCTGAGAGGGCTCATGAGGTGCCTTCAGCACCCTCGGGCGAGCCTCCTCCTCGCCCTCGTCGGCCTGCTGTCCATCAGGAGCAGCTGGCAAAGCGTCGGCCGCGGCCGCTGCCGCTGGCTGAAAACCCGGCGGTCTCACGTCAGAAGGTCCCGACCCCGCCGCTGCCGCCCCCGCAGCCAATGCCGCAGGGGGCCGTGGTATTGAGTCTTCCAGTGGACTTACGCCGAGGGCTGCCTCCTGGGGACTGTCTTCTCGAGGATCTCCAGCAGCTCCTCCTTCGACTTGCCGCTGAGGAGCTCCACCAGCTCGGACTTCGACTTCGCCGAAAGTCCCTCCTCGAGAGGAGCAACCGAGCCATGTTGGCCCTTCTTGAGGTAGAAGTTGTAGACGCCCTGCTCGCGATAGACCGGCAGCATCTGGTGCTTCGCCGCCTTCGCCTCCTTCTCGAGCATGCCTACCACGCGCTTGCCGATTGGGCTCTTCTCGTGGAATATCCAGCCGCCATTGCGGCCCAGGAATGAACACTGTCCAGCTCCTGCTGCCTGCCCCACCGAGATCAACGGCTTGTGCACGTTCGTCACGCGTCCCTTGAGCGCTCGTAGCACTCCGTACTCGTCCTCCGCCTTGAGCTGCAAGCTGCCCTCGTCCGGGACGAGCTCACCACTGGCCGTACGATACGTGCTGCCGTTGCCCTTCATCCCCGTCGGCGGCGCGAAGCTCCGAGGGAATGCTGAGATAGCTGCACCGCTGTCCCAGTTGAACTTCATCCAGTCGTCCTGCGCGAAGGGGGAGAGGTCGACCGCCGCTACGCCGCGGCCGCTGCCGCTGGCGAGCTCCAGGCAGTCCAAGCTGCCCATGTCCAGAGCGGCGACCTCCGCTTCAGGCTCCTCCTCCAGGCTGCCTGCCGCCTTGCCGCCGGCCTTGCCGCCGCGGCTACCGACTTTACCACCAGCGCTTGCCCCCGTTGCGGATCCAGTTCCAGCCCTCGTACTCGATCCCTGCTCTTTCCTCCAGCAGTCGGATGCCTTGTGGCCCCATCTCTCGCAGTTCCGACAGTAGCCGTCGAAGCGCCCGCTGGTGCTTCGAGGTGCCGTGTGCCCTGAACCACGGCCCGAACCCGTCGGGGATGTGCGGGAGCCTGAGTATGATCCGTTCGTCGATTTGCTCTTCCCCTTCGGCTCCTGAGTCTTGCCTTTCCCTTTGCTCTTGCCGTCCTTGCCCTTGCCTTTGCCTTTGCCTTTCGGGGCTCCGAACGATCCGACGTCCATGTCGTCCGGATGATGCGCCCGCGCACGGATCGATGGCTCCTTGATCTTCACGCCGGTCCGAGCCTCTACGATCGTCATTACCTCGTTCAGACTGTCCTGGAACGTTACGAGCCGATGCTTGTTGAGTACGAGGTGGTTCTCGATGTCCTGAGGCACGAGCATCTCGAGGGCCGCCATCTTGATATCCTCCGGCAGCTCGGCCAGACCATCTTCTCCTTGGCGGCGTTCGTACCTGCCTATCTGCTGGATCCACTTCTCTAAGGCGGACCCCAGCTCGTCCGCGCTGCACTTCGGAGGCGAGATGATCGACCTCAGGATCAGCCTCTTCCTCGGGCCTGTCGTCGGATCCCACCTGCGGTGGAGCTTCCGCCAGGCTTCGAGACCGTTCCCGTCGGGGGCGCCCGTCACGAGGTCGTTGCTCTCGCTGCCGTCCGCCGTCGTGCTGATCAGCGCCGCGTACAGCTGGTTGACCTTGGTCTCCAGCTCTGGAACTCCGTCGTGCACCGCCCGAGCTCCCTCTATCGTCACGGGGCGTTCGGCTTCGGCTGCCCACCGAAGAACAGGGCGAAAACTCTCTCCGTACACGCCGATCACGTAGTTCTCCATCTTGCGATTCCAAGCGCCGAACTTCTCTTGGTCGTCGCCCAGCGTCGTGGGCTTGCCGATCCCCTTGGTGTCTACGAGACCTTGAACGGCTCCACCCGCGCTCGTCGCGCCTCTGATCTGCTCGCCCATCCGCTCGATCGCCTGCGGGATTGCCGCGAGGCCTCCTGCCACCTGCTGCTGAAGACGCTGATTCTCGTTCTCCAGCCTCCTCATCTCGTCGGCTGCCTGACCTATTTGAGCCGCGAACTCCTGCCTCAGCAGTTCGAACTGCTGCCGAATCTGCTCGTCCATGTTTGACAGCGTGTCTCTTGGCGAGCTCCTCCCGGCTCTCTGCTATCTCTTGCCTCGTGCGTTCGAGGTCCGTAATCCGGCCTAGGACTTCCTTCTGCGTTCTCTCAACAGCGTCCGATGAGTTCTCCGACGGATGGTCCTCGATGTACGCGAGGTGGTGAAGCTTGTTGCCCGTCTCCCTCAAGTCGTGCTTGAACTGGAGCTGCTTGCGCCTGGTCTCGATCGCCTCGTCGCTCCTCTTGCCGCGCCTGCGGCCACTCTTCCCGGCCCCTGCCGGTTGACTCCTCCCGGCCCCTGCCGGTTGCTCGGCCGCTGCCGAGCTCGGTGCGGCCGATGCCGCCCTCTTCCAGCCTCGAGCCTCTTGCCAGCTCGCCGTGGCGCCCGCGGGCGCGCCGAGGCCCTGGTGGGTCGGCAGCAGTGAGTGGCCAGCTCACGCTACCATGATGAGATAGTATGTCGATGGACAAGATATCTCTTTTCCATCTTGAGCCAAAATGGGTGCACGGAGGAGGGTGTCAGAATCAAGAGAGAGAAAACAAAAAAAAAAAAAAAAAAAAAAAAAAAAAAGCGTGGAGTTCCCCATATGTGCATCTACTCGCATGGACCTGTCCGCCGTGAATGTCTAGGCGCAAGAGCTTTCGAATATTAACGGGCTTCAGTTGTGACGGTCTGGACATCAATCTAACTGCGAATGAATTGGAGTGTGAATGAGCCTCAGTAGTACGAGCGCGTCTCTGTGCATGAGCCTGGGGCCTCCTGGGGCCTCCTGAAACCTACTGGGGCTTCCTGGGGTCTCCAGGAGCCTCTTGGGACCTCCTGGGACCTCCTAGGAAGGTTTCGTGCCCCAGGAGAGGCGCAATCTATAGCAACAGACGTACATAAAACATTGCGGATTAGAGCCACAGGAGAAGGGCAATCTATAGGAACACGCGTAAAACACCAAGGACTCGTGCCCCAGGAGAGGCCCAATACATAGGAACATGAGTAAAACATTTAGGATTGTGTACACAGGAGAAGGACCATCTATAGAAACATACGTAGAACATCAAAGAATCGTGCTCCAGGTGAGGCCCAATCGATAGGAGCATACGTAAAACACATGGGATTGGAGCCACTCCTGTTGCCTTCTGAGGCCTCCTGCTCCTGGGGCCTCTCGGGGCCTCCTGTTGCCTTCCGAGGCCTCCTGGCGCTTCCTGTTGCCTCCTGGGGCCTCCTGTGGTTTCCTGAAGCCTTCTGGAGCTTCCTGGGGCCTCCTGGAGCCTCTTGGGACATCCTGTGGCCTCTTGAGTCTTTCTGTGGCCTCCTGATGCCTCCTGGGACCTCATGTGGTCTCCTGGGGCCTCCTGGAGCCTGTTGGAGCCTCCTGTGGCATCCTGAGAAGAATCTGCGCCCACGAGCCTGGCCACCAAAACAAGCAAACCGATCGAGACATCCTCAAAATCTGGCCCACCTGGGGGGTGAAAATGAGCGCCTCGCTCGAGACATCCTCCAAATCTGCTCCGAAAGCGAAGGATGTTGGGCCCAGAAACAAGCAAACCGCCTGAGACATCCCCACAAAATGGCCGCGAACGAGCCCGTGCAAACACCCCTGGCGGCTCCCCTTAGGGGTGCTGAAATGAGCGCCTCGCTCGAGACATCCTCCAAATCTGCTCCGAAAGCGAAGGATGTTGGGCCCAGAAACAAGCAGCAAACCGCCTGAGACATCCCCACAAAATGGCCGCGAACGAGCCCGTGCAACCACCCCTGGCGGCTCCCCTTAGGGGTGCTGAAATGAGCGCCTCGCTCGAGACATCCTCCAAATCTGCTCCGAAAGCGAAGGATGTTGGGCCCAGAAACAGGCAAACCGCCTGAGACATCCCCACAAAATGGCCGCGAACGAGCCCGTGCAACCACCCCTGGCGGCTCCCCTTAGGGGTGCTGAAATGAGCGCCTCGCTCGAGACATCCTCCAAATCTGCTCCGAAAGCGAAGGATGTTGGGCCCAGAAACAGGCAAACCGCCTGAGACATCCCCACAAAATGGCCGCGAACGAGCCCGTGCAACCACCCCTGGCGGCTCCCCTTAGGGGTGCTGAAATGAGCGCCTCGCTCGAGACATCCTCCAAATCTGTGTATGAGTAAGTCTGTGTATGAGTAAGTCTGTATATGAGTATGCCTGAGTGTGAGTAAGTCTGAGTATGAGTAGGTCTGAGTATGAGTAAGTCTGAGTATGAGTAAGTCTGTGTGTGAGCAAGTCTGAGTATGTCCGACAGGAGGGGAGGAGAAAAGAGGAGGAGAAAGGAGGAGGAGTAGGAGGAGTCCAAGTAATAATTATTCACTGCGTGGAGCTCCCCATATGTGCATCTACTCGCATGGACCTGTCCGCCGTGAATGTCTAGGCGCAAGAGCTTTCGAATATTAACGGGCTTCAGTTGTGACGGTCTGGACATCAATCTAACTGCGAATGAATTGGAGTGTGAATGAGCCTCAGTAGTACGAGCGCGTCTCTGTGCATGAGCCTGGGGCCTCCTGGGGCCTCCTGAAACCTACTGGGGCTTCCTGGGGTCTCCAGGAGCCTCTTGGGACCTCCTGGGACCTCCTAGGAAGGTTTCGTGCCCCAGGAAAGCAACAGACGTACATAAAACATTGCGGATTAGAGCCACAGGAGAAGGGCAATCTATAGGAACACGCGTAAAACACCAAGGACTCGTGCCCCAGGAGAGGCCCAATACATAGGAACATGAGTAAAACATTTAGGATTGTGTACACAGGAGAAGGACCATCTATAGAAACATACGTAGAACATCAAAGAATCGTGCTCCAGGTGAGGCCCAATCGATAGGAGCATACGTAAAACACATGGGATTGGAGCCACTCCTGTTGCCTTCTGAGGCCTCCTGCTCCTGGGGCCTCTCGGGGCCTCCTGTTGCCTTCCGAGGCCTCCTGGCGTTTCCTGTTGCCTCCTGGGGCCTCCTGTGGTTTCCTGAGGCCTTCTGGAGCTTCCTGGGGCCTCCTGGAGCCTCTTGGGACATCCTGTGGCCTCTTGAGTCTTTCTGTGGCCTCCTGATGCCTCCTGGGACCTCATGTGGTCTCCTGGGGCCTCCTGGAGCCTGTTGGAGCCTCCTGTGGCATCCTGAGAAGAATCTGCGCCCACGAGCCTGGCCACCAAAACAAGCAAACCGATCGAGACATCCTCAAAATCTGGCCCACCTGGGGGGTGAAAATGAGCGTCTCGCTCGAGACATCCTCCAAATCTGCTCCGAAAGCGAAGGATGTTGGGCCCAGAAACAAGCAAACCGCCTGAGACATCCCCACAAAATGGCCGCGAACGAGCCCGTGCAACCACCCCTGGCGGCTCCCCTTAGGGGTGCTGAAATGAGCGCCTCGCTCGAGACATCCTCCAAATCTGCTCCGAAAGCGAAGGATGTTGGGCCCAGAAACAAGCAAACCGCCTGAGACATCCCCACAAAATGGCCGCGAACGAGCCCGTGCAAACACCCCTGGCGGCTCCCCTTAGGGGTGCTGAAACCAGCGCCCCGCCTGAGACATCCTCCAAATCTGCTCCGAAAGCGAAGGATGTTGGGCCCAGAAACAAGCAAACCGCCTGAGACATCCCCACAAAATGGCCGCGAACGAGCCCGTGCAAACACCCCTGGCGGCTCCCCTTAGGGGTGCTGAAACCAGCGCCTCACAATCCGCTGGGTATGAGTAAGTCTGAGTATGATTCTGTGTATGTGTACGTCTGGGTATGAGTAAGTCTGAGTATGACTAATACTGTGTATGAGTAAGTCTGGGTATGAGTGAGTCTGTGTATGAGTACGTCTGGGTGTGAGCAAGTCTGTGTATGAGTAAGTCTGTGTATGAGTATGTCTGAGTGTGAGTAAGTCTGAGTATGAGTAGGGGGCAAGAGGAGGAAGGAGGAGGAGTAGGAGGCGTCCAAGTAATTATTCACTGCGTGGAGCTCCCCATATGTGCATCTACTCGCATGGACCTGTCCGCCGTGAATGTCTAGGCGCAAGAGCTTTCGAATATTAACGGGCTTCAGTTGTGACGGTCTGGACATCAATCTAACTGCGAATGAATTGGAGTGTGAATGAGCCTCAGTAGTACGAGCGCGTCTCTGTGCATGAGCCTGGGGCCTCCTGGGGCCTCCTGAAACCTACTGGGGCTTCCTGGGGTCTCCAGGAGCCTCTTGGGACCTCCTGGGACCTCCTAGGAAGGTTTCGTGCCCCAGGAGAGGCGCAATCTATAGCAACAGACGTACATAAAACATTGCGGATTAGAGCCACAGGAGAAGGGCAATCTATAGGAACACGCGTAAAACACCAAGGACTCGTGCCCCAGGAGAGGCCCAATACATAGGAACATGAGTAAAACATTTAGGATTGTGTACACAGGAGAAGGACCATCTATAGAAACATACGTAGAACATCAAAGAATCGTGCTCCAGGTGAGGCCCAATCGATAGGAGCATACGTAAAACACATGGGATTGGAGCCACTCCTGTTGCCTTCTGAGGCCTCCTGCTCCTGGGGCCTCTCGGGGCCTCCTGTTGCCTTCCGAGGCCTCCTGGCGCTTCCTGTTGCCTCCTGGGGCCTCCTGTGGTTTCCTGAGGCCTTCTGGAGCTTCCTGGGGCCTCCTGGAGCCTCTTGGGACATCCTGTGGCCTCTTGAGTCTTTCTGTGGCCTCCTGATGCCTCCTGGGACCTCATGTGGTCTCCTGGGGCCTCCTGGAGCCTGTTGGAGCCTCCTGTGGCATCCTGAGAAGAATCTGCGCCCACGAGCCTGGCCACCAAAACAAACAAACCGATCGAGACATCCTCAAAATCTGGCCCACCTGGGGGGTGAAAATGAGCGTCTCGCTCGAGACATCCTCCAAATCTGTTCCGAAAGCGAAGGATGTTGGGCCCAGAAACAAGCAAACCGCCTGAGACATCCCCACAAAATGGCCGCGAACGAGCCCGTGCAAACACCCCTGGCGGCTCCCCTTAGGGGTGCTGAAATGAGCGCATCGCTCGAGACATCCTCCAAATCTGCTCCGAAAGCGAAGGATGTTGGGCCCAGAAACAAGCAAACCGCCTGAGACATCCCCACAAAATGGCCGCGAACGAGCCCGTGCAAACACCCCTGGCGGCTCCCCTTAGGGGTGCTGAAATGAGCGCCTCGCTCGAGACATCCTCCAAATCTGCTCCGAAAGCGAAGGATGTTGGGCACAGAAACAGCAAACCGCCTGAGACATCCCCACAAAATGGCCGCGAACGAGCCCGTGCAACACCCCTGGCGGCTCCCCTTAGGGGTGCTGAAACCAGCGCCTCGCTCGAGACATCCTCCAAATCTGCTCCGAAAGCGAAGGATGTTGAAACAGGCAAGAAACAAGCAAACCGCCTGAGACATCCCCACAAAATGGCCGCGAACGAGCCCGTGCAACACCCCCCTGGCGGCTCCCCTTAGGGGTGCTGAAATGAGCGCCTCGCTCGAGACATCCTCCAATCTGCTCCGAAAGCGAAGGATGTTGGGCCAGAAACAAGCAAACCGCCTGAGACATCCCCACAACATGGCCGCGAACGAGCCCGTGCAAACACCCCTGGCGGCTCCCCTTAGGGGTGCTGAAACCAGCGCCCCGCCTGAGACATCCTCACAATCTGCTCTCCAAGCGTGAGAAAGTCTGTTTATGTGTACGTCTGGGTATGAGTAAGTCTGAGTATGAGTAATACTGTGTATGTGTAAGTCTGGGTATGAGTAAGTCTGTGTATGAGTACGTCTGGGTGTGAGTAAGTCTGTGTATGAGTAAGTCTGTGTATGAATATGTCTGAGTGTGAGTAAGTCTGAGTATGAGTAGGTCTGAGTATGAGTAAGTCTGAGCATGAGTAAGTCTGAGTATGAGTAGGTCTGAATATGAGGAAAGAGGAGGAGGGGAGGAGGAAGGAGGAGGGAGGAGAAGGAGTAGGAGGCGTCCAAGTAATAACAAGAACCCCATCTTAGGATATGGGGAATAACAAGAACCCCATCTTAGGATATGGGGAACAAGAACCCCATCTTAGGATATGGGGAAAAAGAGGGAGGGAGGAGGCAAGAGAGGGGAGGGAGAAGGGAGGAGGGAGAGGAGGGAGAGGGGATCGGGCAGAGAGGCAGAAGGATGAGGGAAAAGAGGAGGGAGAGAGAAGGGAGGAGAGGAAGGAGGAGAGAGGAGGGAAAGGAAGGAGGAGCAGGAAGGTAAGAGCGTGAACGTTCGAGGAAGTCCTAGGCGAAAGCGCCGTTCCTGAAGGAAGTCTCGGGCGGGAGCCCACGACGGGCGGGCGATCCCCTGACGGGCGGGTCGGGCGGGTGGGACATTCAAGCGGGATGCCTGAGTATGGCGAGGGCGCGATTCCTAAGTAAATTGTGACGGCGTCCTTGGCGCAGCGTGTTTCCTGAGCGTCGACAGCGCGATTTCTGAATAAATTGCATGGAAGTCACTGGCGAGAGCGCAAGTCCTCAATAAAATGGGAAGGGTTCTCTGGCGAGAGTCTCAAGCGGGAGCGCCGTTCCTGAGTAAATTGTGAAGACGTCTCAGACGAGAGCGGAGGTCCTGACTAAATTGCGAGGACGTCATAAGCGGGAGCACCGATCCTGAGTAAATTGCGAGGAAGTCTCAGACGGGAGCGGGGGTCCTGAGTAAATTCGGAGGAAGTCTCAAGCGGGAGCCGTTGTTGTTGTAATCCGGGGGGCCAAGGGCACAATTTGACGCGGAAGATTTTCCCTGTCAAAAAACAGGGTGCGAGCGTCGACTGGCACTGTTTGACTGAGAAAAAACGATATGCACCAGTGAGGGGGGATCAACAATAATTATTCTTCAGAAATGAAAGTTCAACAACAACAACAACAACAACAACAACAACAACAAGGAAAAGGCGTGCGTGGGAGCCCCGTGAGCTCTAGCCGTCCGGACTCGCCCTCGCCTTATTGCGAAGGCTGCGCTCAGAGCCCCGTGGGCGCATTCTGACCCCCCCCCAGCAACAGCAACAGCAACCAGCAACCAAACAAAAAAAAAACCTGGAACTCCCTTGGACTCCCTTGCGGACCTTGACGTGGTCCTATGGGTGAAAAACGTATGCGTGCCGGCGTGCCGCCGCTTCAATACAGATCCGATACAGCTGTATGGGATCCTGTAGAGATCCGATACAGACTGTATAGGACCCTATACAGATCCGATACAGACTGTATAGGATCCTATACAGATCCGATACAGACTGTATGGGATCCTGTAGAGATCCGATACAGACTGTATCGGATCCTACACAGATCCGATACAGACTGTATAGGATCCTGTGCAGATCCGATACAGACTGTATAGGATCCTGTACAGATCCGACACAGACTGTAGGGGATCCTGTAGAGATCCGATACAGTCTGCATAGGATCCTATACATATCCGATCTAGACTGTATGGGATCCTGTAGAGATCCGATACAGACTGTATGGGATCCTGTAGAGATCCGATACAAGACTGTACGGGATCCTGTAGAGATCCGATACAGACTGTATGGGATCCTGTAGAGATCCGATACAAGACTGTATGGGATCCTGTAGAGATCCGATACAGACTGTATGGGATCCTGTAGAGATCCGATACCGACTGTATACGATCCTGTACAGATCCGATACAGACTGTATGAGATCCTGTAGAGATCCGATACAGACTGTATGGGATCCTGTAGAGATCCGATACAGACTGTATGGGATCCTATACAGATCCGATACAGACTGTATGGGGTCCTGTAGGGATCTGATACAGACTGTATAGGATCCTATAGAGGTCCGATACAGACTGTATAGGATCCTGTAGAGATCCTATACAGACTGCATGGGACCCCATACAGATCCGATACAGACTGTACCTCGTCTTACAGATCAGCATCATCGTCTCACTCATCGTCCACCTCGTCTTACTCATCGTCCACCTCGTCTTACTCATCATCAGCATCATCGTCCACCTCGTATTACTCATCATCATCATCATCATCGTCATCATCCTCATCCACGTCATCCTCATCATCACCATTTCCATCATCATCATCATCATCGTCGTCGTCATCATCACCATCATCATCATCGTAGTCGTCGTCGTCGTCATCATCATCATCATCGTCATCATCATCCTCATCCACGTCCTCCTCATCATCACCATCCTCATCATCATCCTCATCATCATCATCAGCATCCTCATCCGCATCCTCATCATCATCATCGTCGTCGTCATCATCACCATCATTCTCATTGTCATTGTCGTCGTCGGCGGCCTCGTCCTCCGCCCCGCCAGTGTCCCTCTATCTCCCTGCCCCTCCCACCGGGCGGGCACGCCAGGTGGCGCGCGGTGGCGGGGCGACGAAGCCGACGACGACGACGACGACAACGACGACGGCGGCGACGACGACGACGACGGCGGCGACGACGACGACGACGGGGGTTATAGAATTCCTACGGAGGCCTATAGAATTCCGATGGAGGCCGATGGAATTCCTATGGAGGCCGATACAATTTCTATGGGGGCTTATATAGAATTCCTATGGAGACCTATAGAATTCCTATGGAGGCCCATCGAATTCCGATGGAGGCCTATAGAATTCCCATGGGGGCCTGTAGAATTCCTATGGAGGCCTATAAAATTCCGATGGGGGCCTATAGAATTCCGAAGGAGGTCTATAGAATTCCTATGGAAGCCTATAGACTTCCTAGGAAATCCTATTAGGGAATCCTTGGCGCCCCCAGGAGACCCCCAGAGAGGGTTGCTCGGTTGCTCGGTTGCTTGGGGGGGGGGGGGGGGGGGGCGGCGCCGGGGCTCCCACCAACAGCAAAAACAACAACAAAAACAAAAACAGAAACACTGCCTGGCATCACCGGCCCCATCTCCGCCTGGGTTTCAAAGCTGGGCTGAGCCCAGGCCCAAGGCGCGGCGAAAAGGTGCGTCGTGGCCTGTGCTGCTGGGGGGCCGGTGCGAGGAGGAAGAGAAGGAGGTCCCGAACGTCCCTGGAGGCCTCCAAAGTTCCAGGTGGCCTCGGGACGCCCAAAAGGGACCCCAGGCGCTGACAAAACTCAGCCCTCGATATAAAAGAAGGGTTGGACGAGGACGAGGGCGAGGACGAGGAGGAGGCACGGCGTCCCCACACGGAGGAGGAGGAGGAGGAGGAGGAGGAGGAGGAGGAGGAGGAGGAGGAGGAGGAGGAGGAGGAGGGAAGAGGAGGAGGAAGAAGGAGGAGGAGAAGGAGGAGGACGGAGGAGGAGAAGGGAGGAGGAGGGAGGAGGAGGAGCAGGGCAGAAAGAAGAGAACAAAAAAGCTCTACTGGTCGTCGCACACCACGGGCACGTGGCCCGCAAGGAGCCCGGAGTCCGACGGGCAATTGGTAGACACGTCGCTCTCCTGCCGAGGGGGAGGGAGGCAGGAGGGAGGCATGGAGGAGATAGCAGGGAGGAGGCGCGACTGCCGATATGGGGATCCGCGACCTGGGGAGGCAGTAGGAGTTGCGCGGCACAGTGTGCGAGCACCTGGGCACACGGCGCGATGGTAGCACACACGCCGAGCACGCGGGGGGCCCTGGGCGCAGCCCTCGGCGCGTCGATGGAGGGGGGGGGGGGGGGGCAGCGCGAGCGCGCGCGAGCGCGCTACGCATGGCGGCAGCGCCCATTGAGCCCCCCCCGCCGCACCCCCCTCCCCCACACCACACGTTGTAAGTCCGCGGGCGCCAAGAGGCCCAAGACAGTCAGACGCCGGTCAGCGAGCGGAGGGGTGCACCAGAAGCGGATAGAGGCACGCCCCCCCCACACACACACATACACACCCCTACCCCAACCTTGGCGGAGGCACTCGCGCCGTCTCGCTCCCCGCCTGTGCACGCCCTTCCTCTCTCCTCGAGGCGCCCGTCCGTCGGCTCCGATCGTGTTGTCGGCGCGAGGCCGCTGGCTGCGGTCACCAGGTCACCCGCACCCCGTGGATTCATTTGCACAGCTTCGCCCCACCCACACGCGCACACAACAAGAAAAGGCGTGCGCATGTAGATGGGGGCGCCCAATCACTGCGAGCGCCCAGAGTGAAGCGCAGCATCTAAAGGAAAGAGCGTGTGCCTGACGACTGGTGGCTTCGACAGCGCAGCCGAAACATAACACGGCGCGAAGGTGCTGGGGCACCGTCGTAATCTCCCCCGGTCAGGTCCCGACATTCGCATCCATGCCAAAGCTGCCAACCCTCGGGATGCGAAGGTCAGACTACGACTTGCCGTCGACACGGCGGGCAGGCACAGCCTGCCGCTGAGGGACATCGATTCCACTGCCTGTTCAATCATGACGGCTGGCACGCGCCTGCACCGCGGCCGCGGGCGACTGCACCGCGGCGCCGACCAGGGTCCCCGCGCGGAGGCGAACGAGGACGAGACACAGGACGGCGCAAGAGGCCGGCTGTGGCCGCGCGGCTGCCTCTCGGCAGCATGGCGGGCAGGAGCGGCAGTGAAGGCGCCCCCTCGTCGGCGTCGAGTTGGCCCGAATCCTCCTCCGTCCTCTTCCTCCTCCTCCTCCGCCTCCTCCGCCTCCTCCTCCTCCTCCTCCTCCTCCTCAGTCGGTCGGTCGGTGCTTAGGGAATGAGCCTGGATCCCAATACAGAGCGCGAGGCGAGTGCGGCAGCAGAGAAGATCAGAGCAGAGGCAGCGGTCGCGGCAGCGGGCGAGCCTCCCTGCGGTGAAGCACGTCGTTTCCCCCCCCCCATCCGAGTACAAAGCCCAGTCCCTCGTCAATCCTGTCGCTTTTTTCTCCTTTTCCTCCTCCTCCTCTTCCTCCTTGCCCCAATCGGTGGCGGGAGTTTCGGCCGCGCTTTCCGGTCAGCTTCTGACAGCTGATTTCGGCGCGCATTTGGCGTGTCGTGGCCTCCCTGTTTGGAGTTGGGAGCGCTTGCCGAGGCGGCCAGGAGGGCTTGTCTGACAGCGCCCCTGGCTCGTCGGAAGGTTCTTTGTTGAAGCTCTGGGGCCGAGGGGCTCCCCTGAGCCTGCGCGTTGAACCCCCTTTAAATGACCAGTCCTGCGTGGGAGTCGAGCCCGTGCGCGTGGTAGGTGGTGACACTTCGGCAGATCACAACCACGGCAGGAGTGGGAAAAAACGGCACCCACACGCGCACATGCTGGTGGGGCTGGCATTCCCCAGGGTACTGCCACCTCACGGCGGCGAAAAGGATACCTTCCGCTGGGCACTGCGAGAGTTGTGGTGCCGCGCACATCCCAGCCGCGAAAAAAAAAAAAACTGTCAGCGAGAGTTAACGGTGCCGCGCACACCCAGGGGCTTACATAATAGAAACTCCTTTCCAACTTATGTGTACTGCGAGAGAGGGTGCCGCGCACACCAATTCCTATGAGTGGGAGGGTGGTTACCCTAAGAACGTAATCGCGACTCCTCTGGAGCTCAATGAAAGGGTCGATGGGGCACAAAGAAAGGAGCGATCCTTTCGTCTGGGTCCAGAAAGGGGGTCCTGAGGAAACCGAAAACTGATCCTGGATAGACACGAGCACACACTGGGCCAGAACACGGCAAAACTGCGGGGGTCGAGCCCTGGTGACGGCACGGCTCCTCTCCCCCGAGGTGCCAAGCACATCTGAAACAAATGGATGGGCAGCATGCTGGCACCTCCCGCGATGGGGCAACTCACGCAACAGACGACCAATCATGGGCACATGTGGGTTTTTGGAAGCGAGCCCGAACATACACATGTCAATCCTGAACACATGGACCCCCGGCATCCTGGCAAAACGTGCGAGGAAAGGGAGGTGCCACCAACTGGGGATGTTATCGCGCACACCTGGAGCCGGGCGTTCCATTACTGCTGGCAGGCCGCGCTTCCACGCAGCAGCTAAGAAGTTCAAAAGTGGTCCGCAGCCAGGCGTTGTCTAAATCGACTTGGGCTTGTTCTTTGGGCGTTAGGCATCGAAGTCCCCACATGTGCTCAGGTGTTCTATGGGGGCGGGGTGTCGGGGTCCAGGAAAGCCAGCTGGCGGGGGATTGACACGTGCAGCGCTCCACGTCTTGGAGGGGGGGGGTGCCGCCACCCCCGCGATCCACCCCTCGCCCATGAGATGCAACCAGAGGACACGTTGTCAGATTCGGAAGAATCCCCCTTGCGCGAGCAATGCGCAACATCAATGGACAACACAACCACGGGCAGGGGGCACTGCGTAACAAGTTTTTGCAACCCAGTCCTGGAGGTCACCACTGCAGCGCCGGTCCGAGAGCAGGTGGAGGAGGAAACGATGGGGACGGGGGGGGGGACGGGAATGGGCAAAAGGGGGGGAGGAGGAAGAGGAGGAGGGGGCGGGGCAACAGGCCCATCCACCTTGCACCTCGTGGCCGAACACTTTCAGGCCCCGCGGTGGTCCCAGGACGCGGCGAGGGGGGTGGTGGGCGAAGTCGTCAGTTAAACCTCAGGCACGCTTTGCGCTCTGATCACGGCTACGCCCCGCACGGGCCTCAAGAATCTCGGCCTGTGCAGGCCTGACACCCGCCGCGGCTAACCCCCGAAAGCACGCGCGGGCCCTCGCGAGATGCTTATAGAGCCCCCCATCGGATCGGAAATCCCAGCAACTAATTTGGCAAACCGCACCCGTAGCCATCATAGAAGGGGCGAGCAGCTGCGGGTGCTGCTTGCCCCTGTGGCTACGCAGTGCCCGCTCGGAGTCGAAGGTCCGACCGCACTCGTAGCACGGGAAGCCTGGGGCCGAAGGGGTGCACGATCTGCTGCATGCGCGTGTCCTCTATGGCGAGCTCCAAGCGCCTCTCCCACAGATAGAATCGGTGCTGGTCTCGCCACCAAGCTCTGGCGCACGCGAGCGCGCATTTGACTAGGGATCTGAAACGGGGCGGAGATATTTGGGCTGCCTCGATCCACTCGTCTGGCGCCCTCCCTCCAGGTACGTTTTCGGGGCCAGTGAAAAGCATGGGCCAGCCTGGGCTCTCGGAGAGGGCACGGGTCCAAGCGGGTGGGGGAAGTAGGGGCGCATCAAGCAGGCGCGGAAAATAACGGGGCGCCGATCGAAACATTCTGGCTAGAACTCTCAATCGAGTGATATGAACAACTACTTCCCAGGGAAGGCGTTCGGCTCTAGCAAGGACCTCGAGGCGCGCATACTGGACCTCCGATGGGTTCGCAGACGGGAGCCCCAGGGCACACATGTAACTATACTCGCGGGTAGAGCGTAGCCTGTTTCTGACGGCACCAGGCACGGGTTTCCACAGAGCCGCGTCATAGAAAAACTACTAGAGCCGAAGGCCTCAGCGTCCACTAGTTTGGCGTCCAGGGCGAAAGCTTTGCGAGGCGCGGCAATGGTTTTGACGAGTCGGGCCGCAGCCCGAGCAGCCACACTTCTGGCCGCGATCTCTAGCCCCCCCCTCCCCAGAGTCGGCGAGCATGGCCCCAAGACACTTGTGGGCCCTGACAGCATCAACAACGATTTTGTGCTGCGGCGAGACAGTCTTCGCTTCATCACTGTCATGAAATTGCATGTAGGCCTCTCGAGACCAACCCCCCCCCCCCCCCCCCTTAAACGTAACATGACGTTTGTTTTGGACGCAGCGGGGCGGAGGCCATGCAGGGCACAAATGATGGAAACGATATCCACTACTTCCCACAACGCATCAATAAGGCCCCTGGAGTCAGGGTCGGCCACGCACAGGGCAAGGTCATCGACGAAAGAGACTGTGGCTGAGAGATCGCCGTCTTCGTTGGCCGTGGAGAACACAGGCTGTGCCACCTGAGGCAGCCATCTCATGCCTCTTGCCTCCATCTCGTTCTCTATCTCAGTCTGGATGTTCGCGAAAGCGGCGTTGAAGAGATCTGTCGCCATGATGGTGCCAGGTCGACATCCCGCGCGGGGGATCGCAAAACCTTCGGCCCCTTGGACCGCCCAAAAGGCCCGTCTTTAGGCCTCCCTGAGCAGGGCCAAGAGATGGGGGTCATCAATGCGTTGTTCCATGGGCGGCCCATTGGCAAGTTTTGCTCCGACACCTTCAACGAGAGCTGGGGGCATCGAGAGACCCTCGACAGATTCCTCAAGCTAGGCTTCTTCGCCAAGGAAATCGTATACCAGCCGGCGGATGGCGGGGTAAAAAGCGGCCATGAGATCGAGAAACAGCCCACCACAAGAAACTTTGCGGGCCTCAGCCGCAGACCAGAAGGACATGACAAAGTGCACAGCTGTGTCGCACGATCTCCCAGGCATCCCCCCGCACTGTTGCGTGATGAGCGCGCAGTATCGGTAGTCTAGAGATAAGCGCCTAAGGTGTTTGTGGTGGACCTTACATATAGCGCTTGCGCACAAGATACTGCGTTGGTTAGCCGCGAGGGCCAGGCCCCCCCATGCCTTTGTAAAAAATCCCCACTCGGCCATCCTTAAAGTCTTGAGGCTCTCTAGTGGTCATAATTACTTCAGCGATGAGTGGCAAGATCACATCGGTTACCTGGACGGGGGCACAACGCAAAATATCAGGCACGAGTACGTCTGGCCCAGCGCCCCCCCCCCCCCCCCTGGCCTACTTCTCAGGAGGCTCACGAAACTGAATTTGGTAAAGAACTGCCCGATCCCCTTGGGCGTGTCATCTGACAAAAGAGGTAGCATGCGGTTATTGTGTTCCCTGGTACCTTCCTCATCCGTGACTCTGCATTTCTCTAGTTGTGCGAAATGCAGCTGCAAGTTGTTAGCAACTTCGCTCTCCGTTTCCAAGGGCCGACCGTCAGTTGTGGTAGCAAAGGGGGATGTGGTGGGGATTGTTGGAGCTCTCCCCCCGAACAACATGATGGATTTGGCCCTGTCCCACTCGGTCTTGGGCAAACCGGAATCCCTGGCCCCCTGCAGCTCGGAGGTTTTCTGATCTATGTACTCTCACCTGTCCATCTCTAGGCAGAGGGTCAGGCACTCGCGCGCGCCAAAAAGAAAGTTCTGCAAAGCCAGCTTGGCAGGCAGGTCCGCGCTCACACCCTGTGCCAATTTTGCCGGGGCCGGCTCCAGGGCAGGGCATGCAGGCCGCCATGTGTCAGGATCCGGGGCGAGGGCGAAGCCTAATATGTCCCGTTTTGCGCATCTTTCTCCTGAAACGCAGCAAGCGCAGGTGCACACAGGGATCTCCGCATGGCGCACTAGAGACTTTCTTGAGAACCCTGGCGATGCCCCTTCGGACGATAATCAAGTCCATCGTGCGATGTGCGACGTATTTGAACTGGGCCTCCCTGGGGCCACCCCGATAGCCTCGGCTGCCGCCCAATTGACGGCACGGGCAACCTCCGCGCGGCGATCCGAGACAGGCGCGGCCCAGGGGACAGACGGGCCTCAAGAAGGCACCGTTTGAAAATGGCCACTTTGTCGGGGTCCCCAAAGGAACTTCCATCGAGCCTCCCGGAGCTTGGGACCCGGCGGGCTTACGAAGGGTGCCGGGCGAAGGTGGCAACGACAAGCTGATGGCCAACATGTAAAGAAAGCTTGTCGGGAGAATGAAGCACGTCGGATGAGAGGGCGCGGTTGGCCAGCCAATGATGGGCTGAAGCATCGTCGATCCTGTCTGCATCCGCGGGTAGACCCCCACGTCCAACCACCAAAGGAAAGCATTGGTGGCTCGACGCTCTGAGGCGAGTATGTAGGCGCATAAGGATTATCCCCCCTCATCCTGGTCTTGAACAAAACCAGCGGCACCCACAGGGGGCGACGCGACATTGCCCACCCTTCCATTTTCATCCCAGAAAGCAAGAGACGGGCACCAGGCGCCCTGGCGCTTCTGAATATCACCCCCAAAGGTGGCGCGCTCGAGGTCCTCCGCACCAAAATGGGGGGCGGGCGGGGGGGAGGGGGGGAAGGGGGGGGGGGGGGGCGTGCGCCGCAGCACTGTTGAGAGGGATCCCAGACGCACTCACAGCCGCCAGCAGCCAACGGGGGGCGGCTGAGATCACACGAAAGTGTTTGTCTATCAAGGAGCATCGGCCCATTGCGACTGTGTCCATGGGATAACTTAAGGTGAATCCATCCACAACTCACAACCCCACTCATTGCCTGCGGGGCCTGACGAGATAACGCAGAAAGCCCCCGAATTGCATGCCCCCCCGGGATTTCGAGCTTCTTGAATGCCCGCCAGAAGGGCCCCACGGCATCGAATTGGGCCTTGAGGGCCTGGTTCCCAGCGAAGCGCAGCTTTCCCTTGCCCCCCCCCCCCGCCCCCGCCCCCCCCCCCCCCCCCCCCCCCCCCCCCCCCTGCCGGCAACGGCAGCGCTCTTCGCGTTAAAGGTGGCAACCCTGAGGCTCAGAGAATGGGTGGCTTCGCCAGTCCTCAGCCTGGGGCGACGCCATAGGTCCGAAGCGGCGCCATCACAGCCAGCCAGGGGCCCACAACCCATCGTCTTCCATGAGGCGGAGGCTCCAGGGTCTGGGGGGGAGGGGGGGGGGGGGGGGGGGGGGGGGGGGGGAGATTTGAAGCCACTCCACTTTCGTGAGAACTCGCACTGCGTCCGCCTGGACCCACGCGGGCGACGTGAAACAAGGCCCCACTTGCCTTCCCCACTAGGCCCTAGGTGATCTGCTAGGGAGTTGCATGCCCCCCCCCCCCCCCCCCCCCCTCCACACACACACACACACACACGCACACACACACACACACACACACCACCACACACACCCACACACACACACACACACACACACACACACACACCACACACACACACACACACACCACCCCACCCCACCCCACCCCACCCCCACGTCCATCAACGCGTCGGATCTGAATTTGCTACGCCTCGAGCTGGGACCATCTCCCCCGAGCAAGCGCGAGAGCAAAAGCATGGATAATATGCAACATGCGCGCGAGTACGTTGTTGCCACAAACCGAAGCGTCTCCGTGGAGGTACCTGCACGCGTCTCTGAGTCCGTATAGATCACGGCTGGCGGATGCTGGCTCACTGATGATAGCCATGAGCACCCACGTCACGGCCGCGCACTCGACATCTGTGCTGTCTAGGTGTCCTCTCGCTCTCGGCGTCAGTAACGAGTCTAGGACAAGGGGCTGCCCAAACGCCCTGGAAAGAGTTCCCCTGGCCACCCGCGGTAACTTTAATGTTATAGCGGCCCGGGCCCCAGCGCCATCGCAACCGCGCCTTATGGACCCATCCGCGACATTGGAGACCTCATTCCAAGTGGGCCCTCTAAGTGGAAAGACTTCCAAGGCCCACGAGGACTCGACGGGTAGCGAATCGGGAACAGCAAGGGCCCAAGGCATGGGGGGGTGGAGGAGACGAGCTCCCGAATGGCCGGGCCACGATCGAAAGGGCAGCTCAGTTCTGTGTCTAGGGGAGGAGGCAAGGTTGGAGGTAAAATGCTAGGCACTGCTGAAGCAGCTCCGCCGTCCGACCCTAGCGAAGCTTGCGGGTGCGACCCGGCGGGCGCCACCCCCTCGCCCAACCGATCACCCGCCCCATGCGAATCAGAATCCAGCTCAAAGAGTGGCGCATACTGATTAGTGGCATAACGCGAAGATGTCAAAAGAAGGGTGTCCCAGGAACGATCAATCCCCCGATCTGTCCTCTCCCATCCACTCTCAATTCGGCTCCTAGATCGACGCTTATGGCTCCCCACTAGCGGATCACTGGCCTCATGCATGTGTTCGCGCAGTGGCTGGTCCGCACATCTAGAGCACCTGCTGCCGAGCTGACCTGGCACCCTGGGCCTAGCACCTTAGATGCAAGATGTCATCGCCCTGGTGAAAGAGGAGGGAGGTATCATATTGGCATGGAGGGAGGAGGTCTTGCCACCTAGTGCGAAAACCTTAACTTCGCTGGTCAAGCGACCCTGGGCTCTTTGCGCGGCGGGCTTCTGATCTCCACGGGACCCCACACCAGACCGGTTGCAGGAGCGGGCCCTCCTGCGCGAGGGCCCCAGGAGAAAAAAAAAAAAAAAAAAAAAAAAAAAAAAAAAAAAAAAAAAAAAAACTGGGTGGGTGACAAAAAGGGGGCACTCATATCTCCAGGCCCCTTAATGTCCTCCTTCTCTCCTCCTCTTTCAGTGGCTCATCCTTGCCCTGGGCTGCGCGCGGATCCTCCGCGGCCTCCCTGGGGGCGACGGTTATCGTCTCGTCGGACAAGCCCATGGGAGTCGCACGTCCTCCGATCGGCGTAGGTGGATTCGGCTGTGCTGCTGGAACGCTGCATGGGGAGGGCACCGCACTTGCCGAAGCTCCCGAGGGTGACGAAACATGCGGATGCTGAAGATGCGCGATGATGTGTGCGTCTGACGCTGGCATAGCACTTTCACCATCTCCGACAACTGCTTGATGTCACTGACCACTTGCGGCGGTGGGGGCTGCGGCGGGAACGCCTGAGTCGGATTCTGCTGCATGAAGTAGGCTGGGATAGTGGGTCCGCTCGGGATGGCACCAGCACTCGTCATCGGTGGTGGCGGCGGCGGCATAGTGAATGGCTTGGGTGCTGGCGACTGACCCTGGGCGTTGGTTGCGCCACCCGCCGTGTAGATTCCATCTCCCGTCATAGCGGCATCTTCTTCTCCAACAAATCCTCGAGCTCGTCGATCGCGGCCCTCCAGGCAGTCAAGTCGGCCTCTGCTTCTCGATACTGCACCTGGAGGTCGTTGATCCTGGCACTTGTCCCGCTTCGCCTTGAGGTCGATGAACTGGTCCGTCAACTTCCCCGTCGCGCTCATCATATATATGAGGCAGGCGACCTCCTTGACATCGTGGGTCGCATCCTCTTTGCCCGCCTTTCTGGACACTATGATAAGGCGAGCAGTATCGAACATCCTCTATTTCGTCTTCGTTTTGTAGGCCTTGATCCCTGGAATATCTGACGGGATTGGGTCGTACCCGGCCAGCTCCATGTATAGACCTGCACCATAACGCTTCACAGTGGCAATTGTTCCCAGAAGCTTCTTGATATCCTCATTATCCTGCCTCATATCCTTCTGCTGATCGCGCTGAATGTCTCGCTGGACCTCCCGCCCGCCTGGTGCGGCTGGA
This sequence comes from Prorocentrum cordatum, assembly GCA_963575745.1. Lineage (NCBI taxonomy): Eukaryota > Dinophyceae > Prorocentrales > Prorocentraceae > Prorocentrum > Prorocentrum cordatum. The sequence continues at coordinate 543,588 of CAUYUJ010000001.1, read as the reverse complement.
GTCTCGACGCTGCTGCTGAGGCTGACGTCCAGGCTGTGGGGTATTGCCTTGGACGCTCTGATCACACCGACGACCACATAGACATGCCCAGTGGTGCCCTCGAACGTACAGTACCGTCCGCATGAGCAATCCCACTGGTGCCCAGGACCTGACGGCATCTTCACAAACTGAGGGGAACGGTGGTGGTTCTTCAAAAGGGACTGGGCTTTTGTGGAGGGCAACAAAAAGTCTGGCTCTGTGTCGACACTCTCGCGCGCGCCTGTGCCAAGCTGGATCGCGCGCCGTGGTAGCTACAGTATCAGCGTCGCGGCCTGGCCAGGGCACGCCTGAGGCTTGGCCTGCACCTGGGCCAGAAAGCCTTCTCCTCCTCCTCCTCCTCCTCCTCCTCCTCCTCCTCCTCCTCCTCCTCCTCCTCCTCCTCCTCCTCCTCCTCCTCCTCCTCCTCCTGTCCGCACCCGCGCTCAAGGCGAGCACGGAAACGCAGGGGCGCGTGATCCCCCCAAGGAGCAGGAGTGCACCACACTGGAGGGGCCGTCCGCGCAGCGGAGGCGCTGCGCGAACGCACGCCTGGAGCTATCGTGACGTTGCGCGTGGAACCGAGCATCGTCGGCTGCGCAGCAGGCCGCGGCGGGGGCCGCAGGACAGGCGCCGCGGCGCCGCACTGCTGGCCTGCGCTGAGGCAGCGCGCACCAAGCAGCGCGCAGCGGGAATACGAAGAAGATGTTCGCGTGGAAGCTGGTGTGCCCAAAGGCACCTGGGCCTCCCGAACGGCCAGCGCGAAGGTCACGGCGCGAAGGCCACGGCGCGAAGGTCGCGGCGCGAAGGTCACGGCGCGAAGGTCACGGGGCGAAGGCCACGGCGCGAAGGCCACGGCGCGAAGGTGTCCACGAGGCCTCCCGAACGGGCGGCGCGAAGGTCACGGCGCGAAGGTCGCGGCCGCCAGGAGCGCCACCGAGAGGAGCGGCGGCTGCCTGCACTGAGGCTCGCCAGGTGCCTGGAGTCCAGCTTGGCGAGGTGCCTGCTCACCAGGCCCAAGGAGATGCAGAGCACCAGGGGCCCCATGTTGAACGTGTTCGGCCTGTGGCTGTCCAGGGCCAGGTAGCGATGACCACCATGTGGTGGCCCAGGGCCTGACCAGGAAGCCATGCACCAGGTGGAAGACGGCAGAGCTCGCCATGAGCAGCGGGCAGGCCCGGTTGAAAAACGCCGTGGCCTGTGAAAGAGAGACCAACACGTACATCATGCCCCCGGAGGTGTAACGGGCTCAGGAACGGGAGCAGGACGAAGGGATAGAGGAGGATGCCACCGCCCAGGTGGTGGAAGTCCTGGAGGCGGTGGGCGAGGAGGGCGTTTAAGCAGAGCGCGTAGATGTGATCTGGCCAGCGTTGAAGGTAGTACTACGGCGTGCTGTTGGCGCCGACGGCCCCTTTTGGAAGAGGTGATGATCGCAGGCAGTGATGTCGCCTTGGAGGTGGCCATCCCTGCGTTTGCAGGTAATGGGGGGTTCAGTTAGAAACAGAAGATTCGTGACCATGCCCCCGCGCGAAGGACCTCAAAATGGATGCTCGTAGTCCCGCCAGCGCGTGGTTTCGAGCTGGCACTGGAGGCTGGAGATGGGAGGGAGGAGGGCAGGGATAGAGAAAAAGGAGTGGATGAGGAGGAGGGCAGGGAGAAAGGAAAAAAGGAGTGGATGAAGAGGAGGAGGAGGAGAAGGAGGAGGAGGAGAAGGAGGCGGAGGACGAGGACGAGGAGGAGGAGGAGGAGGAGGAGGAGGAGGGAGGAGGGGAAAAAGGAAGAAGCGAGAAGGGAGGAGGGACGGAAGGATGCAAGGGAAGTGGCGCAGAGGGGAAGCAGGGGAGAAGGGGGGGCCAAAAGGGGAGGGGGCAAGGAGGGAGGATGAGGGCGGGGCCCGGAGGCAGGAGTAGGCTTGAGGAGCGCCAGCTGGCGCTCCCGCCCGTGTCCTGCCGCTTGTGGCTCGCCGACCACTGGGAGGCGCCAGGCAGCGTCGCCGCGGCTGCTGGGGCCAGCACGGGCTCCTCGCAGGGAGGGGCACTCCACAGCGCTGTCGGGCATGGGGGATGCGAAGACACGGAATCGGAAGCGATGAGGGAAACCAAAGGGCACCGGCACCGCTGCTCCACGGGCCTCGCCCGGGGCGCGTTCTGACGAGGATTTCGAGGCGCATCCAGCGGTGGCGACGAGCGCCTCCCAGGAGGCCCAGAACGGCGAAACGCGAGGGGAGGGCAGCGGTATCGGTACCGTTCCCTCATCTGCCGTTTCCGCCTGCTCCTCTCCCCCCTCTTTTTGGCTGCGTCAGGCGGACATCAAGAGACATACCTGCTGCGTCCCTCAGCGACTCGAACTCTTTCAAGGAAGGGGCAAGGGTAGCGGTAGGGGTACCTTTTTCCTTCTTTGGGCGAGGGGCGGGAGGAGGCGTCGTTCCTGCCGTTGCTGCTGGCGGTTTCGTGGGGGTGTCGTCGCCACGGCCGGGCGCTGCTCGAGCGACAAGATGGCAGGGACAGGCCCGGCTTGGGGGGTGCGGGATGTCACGCCTGGGCGCGGCGCTGCTCGAGGCCACTCGAAGGTCGAGGCTCGAGCATCGCGGGAGGAGGAAGGAGCAAACCTAGACATGCGACGCTCCGACAAAAATTTGAGCGGGCGGTTTTGGGCAGTTTTCGGCCTCAAGGGGCCCTCGCCAGGCCTCGGGGGCGTCAGAAGGCGACGCGGGGCGAGAAACTGGCCCTGGGGAGGTGGTCTGGACTTTCGGGGCCCAAGCATCGAAAAAATGGGAGCAGCCAGATTTCTGGGAGGCAGCACGAGGGAGGAAGAGGAAGGAGAAAGTGAACAGTGAGCATGGCGCAGCATTGCATTGCAGGGGTCGAAAAAAACAAGCAGGTCCCGACACTGCTTCACGGCGGCGCCCAGACCTCATGATTTAGCGTTTGCATATCCCATTATCCGAGATAGGGGGCCGGCGGCATGGGGCGTAGCCCTTACGGATATAAAAACACACGGTTTCGCAACGCGTTTCGCTTGCGCGCGCGTTCCTGCGAGTCCTTCAGAGAACACTAGGTTCAAACAAAAAAAAACATGTTCAGAAATTGCTACCGAAGGGGCTTCGCGCACGCGCATGTCGAAATCGTTCGAACACCCTTGCGCGCGGAGAGTTTGTTGCCGAAAAAGGAAACGAAGTGCACACGCGCGCGTCGTCGCGTGCGCATGCCGGAATGTGTCGTAGCATGTCAAAAACGACGGTCCGAAAAACGCATTCAAAACAAAATCGCGACATCATGTTTCAAAGAAGCGCGCGCTCGCGCTCTTGCGAAATCTTCCGAAAACTGAAGGTTCTTCAACATGTCCAGGGGATTCTGCCAAACGGGCCTCTGGCGCCGCATGCCGACATCATCCGCACGCCCTCGCGCGCATGTTGGGGGGGACGATCCGTGTCAAATAATATGGGCCACTCTCGCGCGTCGGCCGCGAGCACGTCGAACTCCTTCCAAAAACTTCATCACCGACGCCAGGACGCCGGCATCGTCGCCGGCGTGATCAGCATCGGCGCCGTCACTGGCCGTGCCGCCGACGCTACCAGCATCGCCACCAGCATCGTTACCATTATCACCGTGTCAACCGTTGTCGACGTTGCCATGATACCGCGCCCGCCCAATTCGCCGCCTCGCTCTGGAGTGCCCGCTGGGATGTGCCGAGCGGTCAGCGCCACCGCAATCGCGTCGGCCGCGCCAAACTAGCTGGCCGCTGCGCGCGCGAGCATGCGCAGGATAGCGCGGCCGCAAAGATGCACCAGCCAACACCAAGCACTCATCGCAATTGCCGCCGCATGGGGTTTGCAAGCCAAGCTGCGGGTGGGCGGGTGGGACGTTTGCGCGAGCAGCAGAGTTGGACAACTTCAAGTTGAGCACTGGTGGATTGCACCGCACAGATTTTTTTTGTTCCCCCTCTCAAGCGCTGGCGGAAAAAAACGGTTGCATCTGAGAGGCGTTTTATTCCTCACTTACAGCTGGAGGGCGACGAGGGAACGAGGGAGAAGAGGAGGAAGACAAGGCCGAGGGGGAAGCGGATTACACCGCACAGATTGCACCACGTCGACGTGAACCACACACACTGCTGCACATAGATCGCCCAACATGGGCCGCCAGAAACACGCTCTTGGGGGCCCACGCTGGCCAACATTCCTAACAGATACTCCAGATTTCGTAATAAAGGGAGGGGGGTCTCATTTCGGGGGGGGTCTCTTCCAGGCTATCTTGGAGGGCCTGGGGGGGTCTGGGGACGATGTTTTGGAGGGTTCTACCACGGGGGGGGGTCTAAAACTTCTCGTCTGGGAGGGTTGTGACCCCCTCCCTTTGATTACGAAATCTGGAGTACCCAAAAAACTCCTGGTCGGACCACCAAGCGTGTTGGCAGGGCGTGCCAGGCGCTTCGCCTGAGACTTCCTTTTCCGTGTGAATCGATCGACAGTCCAACAGTTACACGAGAAGGAGGAGGGCGTTGTTCAAAGTGCAGATCTCGCCTCAGCGCCACGACCATTCGATTGGGAAGCTTCCAACAATTACTCTGATGGATGGCGGCTCCATTCCAAAGTGCAGCTCTCGCCCGAGCGCCGCGCACATTCGTCCTGAAAGCTTCCGAAAGTTACGCAAATGGAAGGCGGGTAATCTTCAGAAGGTTGATCTCGCCTGGGCGCCGCAAAGATTCGTCTTAAAAGCTTCCGACGATAACACGGATGAAGGGGGGGCGTTAACAATGTTGCTCTCGCCTCAGCACCGCGCACATTCGTCTCAAAAGCTTCCAACAGTTACACTGATTGATGGCAATTATTATCCACATGTGGTTCTGACCGTAGCGCCGAGCACAGCCGTCGTTGAAATATCTCCAACGATGACACGGGTGGATAAGGGTAGTCGTTCAAATATGGCTCTCGCTCTGACGGCGCGCACATTCGTCTAAACGCTTCCAACAGCTACGGGGAAAGAGGGGGGCAGCATGTTGCTCTCGCCTTGGCACCGAGCACTATCGCTGAAAAGCTTCCACGAACTAATTTCACGGGTGGAGGGCGGTTCCTTGTCAAAATGCGGAGTTCGTTTGAGACGTCGCCGACTCTATGATCACACATCTAGAGCTGCGCTAGAGCTACACGGGTGGAGAGCGGCTTCTTTTAACAACGGTGCCGATTGTATGACCACACGCTTCTGGATAATAGCTGCACGGGTTGCGGGCGGATCTTTTCCGAAGCGGGGCTATGGCAGAACATCTCCTCTGGCCCGCTGCATGATCCTAGCTCGTTGCCGAAGCTACGGATCGAAAGATCAACGATACCTCTTCTTGTAGGCGGGAGCCCGGCCCGAATGGCGAGGCGGCGGGGCGCTCGACTCTCCGGGGGGGGGGGCCCTCCCCGCTGCGAGTAGAGGGGCTCTTGACGCAGCACCGCTGGCGCAACCTGGGCCTGCTCTTGCCCGACATCCCGCGGGAGAGCTACAGGGAGGCACTGGCTCCTGGGTGGGAGAGTCAAGCTGGCATCGGCGATGTGTATGAAGGGGCCCAGGGACACGCAAATAAATACACACAAGTCCCAGGACGTCCCCATATTTTCCCACATGTTCTGGGTTTTGGTCTTCCCTCCCCCTTCCCATATTTTCCCATATTTTCCTGGGGATCGACGATTCATTGTGTCTGTGTGTTTTTCCCCTCCTGAGTATATATATATATATATATATACAAATGTATTTATTTGTATAGATATATGTATATATACATGTATGTGTATATATATGTATATGTCTATATATATATGTGTGTATATATATCTAATGTCTAGTCGATAGCTCGGCGACAGGCCGCCGCTAGCAGACCCACGCGCTCCTGAGCGGGGTGGGCCCTCGGGCCCCCATGCGGGGTCGATGCCTCCCCCCCTGGCGAGTGGAACGCTGCAAGAGCACCTGGAGGTGGCTCCGCTTTGAAGACATACGCGAAAGGAGCCCTGCGACACACAAATAAATACACACACATAACCGAATTCCCCATATTTTCTCATGTTTTCAGGGTTTTTTGTCTTCCCCCCACCTCCCATATTTTCCCATATTTTCGGGGGAATCAACGATTCATTGTGTCTGTGTGTTGTTTCCCATACTGATTTGCAGACATGCGGGGGAGATGAGGAGAGCAGCGGAGAGAAGGAGGGAGAGAGAGACAGAGAGACGAGATGCTGTGAGCACCTGGAGGTGGCTTTGTTCTTGAAGACATACGGAGGAGATGAGGGGAGCAGCGGAGAGAGAGAGAGAGAGAGACGAGGTAGAAACTGTTTTTCTTTCATCGGGGGCGCGCAGACATGGATCAGCGATCCATGTATGTGGCGCGCGGTCGCCAAATCCACGGATCGGGGGAGGTGCCCTCCCCGAAATGCGGCCGGTGCCGCCTCGTTCAGGGGCAGAAGGCCGCGATTTCCCATGGAAGCGGGGCCCGTCGCCGATCCACGCCCCCTCGATCCATGCTTGCGATCGCCTGATATCTTCCCTTGGAAATCTGAAGCGTTCCTTCCTGCCCCCCTGAGCCCATCCCCCCCCAAGCGTTGACCCTGACCTCCGCCCGCCCAAAAACACCCGGCGACCGGACTTCTGAAGCAACCGCGGCCCCAGAGCTCCCCCGACCCCTCCTCGGGAGGATGGCTTGCTGCCCTGGATCCGTTTCTGAGGGCCCTGGGGCCCGATCACGGGCCCTGGGGGCCAGCCTCGAGGAAAAGCGCCAGGATTGAAAGGCATGCTGCGTTTTAGGGGGGGGGAAAGAAAGCATACGGTCGAAGATCTGAATCCCCGGCAGCTCTCTGGACACGGCTGGGGCCTCCATGGCGGCCCTTCGGGACGATCCGGGTACACCGGCTGGAGCGCTCTGGACGAGGCGCGGCGGCTCAAAGGCATCCCGAGGTCGGAGACCCTCCAGGAACCGACGAGCGTCGTCGTCGTCGTCGTGCTCGTCGTTATCCTCTTCGTCGTTCGTCCTCCTCCTCCTCCTCATCCTTCTCCTCCTCGCCGTCCTCCTGAATCGTCGTCGTTCTCCTCGTCCTCCTGGTACTCCTCATCGTCGTCCGACCGTGGTCGTCGTCCTCCTCCTCCTTCTCATCGTCGTCCTCCTCGTCGTCGTTCTCGTCGCCGTCCTCCTCGTCGTCCTCCTCGTCGTCCTCATCGTTATGGTCGTCCAAACATCCTCCTCGTCGTCGTCGCCATCCCACGGCGGCGGCGGCGGCCGCGGCAGCGAAAACGCTGGAAAACCACCGGGAGCCGACAAAAATTGCCCAAAACCTGGCCCGAACCCCAGAAACTCAAACCTAGACCCTCGAACCTCGATCCATTCCCCTGCGGCACGGCGAAGGCTTATGCATGGGGACACGGGTCCTGTGGAAACGGGCCCTGGACCAGAATCGTTTTCTGGCAATCCCGGGGCGCGTGGAGGGCCCCGAGAGCCCAAAAACGGCGGAAAACCTCAGGAACTGCTTCTGGGGCATCCCAGATGCACCGATACCGCCCCTCCCCGGACCTCTCCCGGGGTGCGTTGTGACCCGTTCTTCGAGGCGAATCCAGCGGTGGCGACGAGGGCCTCCCAAGAGGCCCAAAACGTGGAAAACGAGGGAAGAGTAGAGGTATGGGTTCCTTTTCCTCCTCTGAGCTTCCCTCGGGACCCGCTTCCCCCACGGCGAGGGCGCCAGCCGCGGCAGCGGCAGGGCGGCCAGCCCGCTGGCTGGCGGCTCCCGCGGGCCCAGCGCGGTCCGGCGCTCGCTGGCCTCGGCCACGAGGCGCCGCAGGTCGCAGGCCCTGCGGCGGTAGTCCTGCACCAGCGCGGAGTGCGGGTCGGCCTTCTCCCTCGGGACGGGGGTGCAGTCAGGGTACAGTCAGTCCGAATCGGAAGGATGCGCGATGAGGATGCACGGGCCCTGGAGGCCCATGTGAACGTTTTTCGAACGAGGTTGGCCAGTGAGAGAGGCCAGGGAGGGGCCGAGGGGGCAAGGATGCAGTGGTACCCTTGGGAAGATTGCCCATCCTTATCATGAGGGTTGCCTGTACTACCAGAAGAACGCCAAACCCAGACCCCCTCGCGACGTGAAAAAGTCGTGACGGGAGAGCTTTCGATATTTCCGGCCTCTGGGGGCCATCACCGGGCCTCGGGACCGTCAAAAAACGAATCAGGATGAAAAACTGGTCCTGGAGAAAAGGTCGAGAACTCTGGGGATCGACGTTGAACCAAAATTGTGACGTCGGGGGTCTGGGAAGGTACTACCAGAAGGAACGCTATGAGGAACGAAGCCCCTTTATGGCCCCAGAAACGCCTGGGTGCATGAGGAAGGCTAGAGGAACAACCACGGAATGGTCAAAGGAACAGCGAGCCCTTTCCGTACCCAAGGCGATCCTTATTTCAGCGTCTTGACTGTACGTTGCATCTTTGGGGGGCCTCGTCTGTCCTATCGCGCCAGCCATCTGTGTCGCATCCGCGTCGAGTGCATGTCGAACGCGTCGAATCCGTGCCGACTCCGAGACGAATCCGTGCCAAATCCGTGCCGAACCCATGCCGAACTCACGTCAAACCCACGTCGGAGTACAAGAAAATACTGCCACTCACTGGCCTATTTATGCAGCGCTTCAAACATCGGAACGGCCTAAGGACTTCCGCCACATGGACACATGCTGCGGGAAAGCCATCAACTCTGACTTCGCAGGACACCCAGCATCTGCCCACGCGACGCTGCCCACGCGCACAGCGCACGAGATTCCCTCGGGCATGGCCTAGGCAACGACGCGAGCGCACGGCCAGCAGTCTGACCGAACTCGTCCTGCCTGGCCGGACTTTCGTCCACGTGGCCGTTGGGAAAGCATGGAGGGGAAGCAGGGCGCGACGCCACGCGCGACATGGTCGGAGGAGGAGGAGGAGGAGGAGGAGGAGGAGGAGGAAGAGGAGGAGGAGGAGGAGGAATAGGGGGAGGAGGAGGTGGAGGAGGAGGAGGAGGAGGAGGAGGCACGGCGGAGCACCGCGTGCTCGGGCCTGGCCAGTTGAAGAGAAACTGCGCGGGGGCGGGGCGAGGGCCTCCGACCCATCCGCCCCCGGCGCTCGGGTGGCGCTCGGGTCGCCCGCTCGCGGGCGGGCGGGGCGCGCGCGCGCGCACCAGCGGCAGGCGGATCTCAGAATGGCACGCGGACCTCCAAATGATGTGCGCAGCGCGCCAATCCGAGAATTCGAGAACGATACGCGTTGCGGGGCGATAGCCTCAGGTCGGGCATGTCCTCCTGCAGGCGGGCGCTGGACGAAAAATATAACATGGTTCAAAAATGCTCGAAACCAATCGAATATGGTCGAAAAATCGTCCCTGACTATTTCCTACTATTTTTGAATATTCCTCCTGCAGAGGAACACGCCCGACTTAACGATAGCCTCGGCCAGCAGGAGACACCATCGCGTGCTGCATGTCGGGGGCCGCCGAGCCCTAGCAGTCCCACTGCACGTCGCACCCATGAATTCGCAGAGGGGCACTGCGTTCTGCGCGCCTCTGAGAGCCCGGGAGGGAGAGGAGAAGAGATAGCAGGTGCTTTGGGGGTGTCAAGACACGGAGGAGGAGGAGGAGGAGGAGGAGGAGGAGGAGGAGGAGGAGGAGGAGTTCTCTCTCTCTCTCTCGCTGCCCATTCCAGCAGTTCAACCCGCGCTGCAGGTCGATCTTCTCCGAGCTGCTCTGGGTGGGGGATGGCGCTTTGAGCACTTATCCTCCTCTCTCGTCTAGTCCTGCTGAGGAGGAGGAGGAGGAGGAGGAGGAGGAGGAGGAGGAGGCGGGGATGAGGGAGGGCGACTGAGCGGCGGACGAGAAAAAAGGGTCATGTCCAGCTGGCCCTGGCTGGCCCTTCGCCGGCGCAACGCCCCGACTCTGCGCGCTCTCGACGCGCAGGTTGCGGAAGATCGGCTGGCCGGCAGGCAACCGCCAAAGCTTTCGAATTCAAACACTTTGTCTCGACAGTGAGCTCTCGAGGGGCAGGCTTGAAAGGGAACGATGGAACAGGCGGAGCGGAGCATAACAATAAGAGAAGAAGGAGGAGAGCTGATGTGCCTGCCGATGCAGGCCACGACGGGTGCGAGCAGCTACTAAGATTGCGACCACAACTTATAACTGTGTACAAATGTTGGACGTCAGGGCGACAGCCTACCCTCCACGCCCCCCCAAACTGCTCCTCACTTCTCCTTCTCTCCTCCTCCTCCTCCTCCTCCTCCTCCTCCTCCTCCTCCTCCTCCTCCTCCTCCTCCTCCTCCTCCTCCTCCTCCTCCTCCTCCTCCTCCTCCTCCCGCCCCCCCCCCATTATCTGCAGCGTATCAGACATCGGAACGGCCTACGGAATTCCGCCGCATGGACACTCGCTGCGGGAAAGCCCTCAACTCTGACTCCGCGGAACACCCAGCATCTGCATCGCCTCCTCGGCCGAGCGTGTCTGCCCGCGCGACATCGCCTCCCACCTCGTCGCCGCTGCTCTGCTTTATTGGGGCGGCCTCTGGCTCGCGGCTGCACGTCGAGCATACGAGGATTCCCACGACCGTACAGCACATTCCGCTCAACGCAACGTCATTCGGGAACTTGTGCAACACAACGATGTTCATGAGAAGCACCACTACAGCATTTGAGCCCCAGATAGCACAACACACTCATGCCAAATGATACGCCAAAGCTTTCGTGATGCAAAATATACCAGCGTCATGTAGCAGAGCCAGACAACCGAGAACTGCAGAACATGAAAAGTCTGTCTGGCCATTCATACCACCACGTACGACACTGCCCAACACGGCTGCAAGAGACAACGTCTGACACCGGATCACGAAACTGGCGGCCGCTGAGGTACCTTTAGATCTGAGACGCATCAAAGTGGCCGCCGTGGCAAACAATAGCATGGTGACAAGACTTAAGGCCATTGCTACAGGTTCGATCGACAATGCCGCTACGGCCGAGGAGGAAACAAAATTCCCGACCAGGACAAGGACAATGCCGAAAACTCCAGTACGTACGGCTCACCACCTCCGCCGCAAATAGGTAGAAGTATATGCTGATGATGACCGTGTCGCTGCTCACGATGGTCAGCAGAGGACCTGTATTGGTTAGGTTTTGCTCGAGAACGTGGCGCTGCACGCTGAGGGCAAGGAAGTGGACTGGTCCAACCAGAAGGTTCGCCACGGAGGGAACGCCATCCTTCAGACCGAGGACCTCGTGGTACTCGCAGGCGAGGGCCCTCCCGCCCAGGCGGGTGAGCAGGGCGTAGCTGAAGAGCGAGGAGAGAAGCCCGGACAGTATGCACATGAACTCGATCGCGCCCGCACGGTCAATCGCAACCTGGCCGCTGAAGGTCAAGGTCTCGCCCTTGAGAGGAACTGAAGCTGGCATGAGCAATAATCTCTCGGAGGTCCGTCCGGATCCCTAGGATCGGTGCCGTCAGGCGCCGCCAGGGAGGCCCAGCGCCGATGCAAGAAATCCGAGCGGACCTCCGAGAAACTATGTGTTCATGCCCGTTTCTGCTCTTCGAGTCCTGGAGCACGCCCGCCGACCAGTGCGTCAGCCCCAAAAAGCCATGCGGGCGCCGAGGGCCCACGAGAATCGCGGCGTACGCCTGCCCGCGCGCCGTAAGCTTTTCAAGTCTTCGCCCGTGTCCCGGCTGCCTGCGGCATCGGGGCCCAGACGGTGCGGGTGGGAGCGGACGAGCTGCCAGGCGAAACTGCCGAGCGTAACAAGCGCAATGCCGACGTGGGCCGACCCCAAGGAGAAACGCATGGCAGACTGCGAAAAACTGAAGTGCTCCGATGGGGCAAGAAAGGTGAGACGCTGGGGATGAGAACAAACGGCCTTGGAGCGCCATGTGTGGAACCCATATCTAAGACGCGTCGGGAGTATTTAGATCGTATCGCTCGCGATTGAGTTCGCAAAATTGTCTGAGCTTACAGCCTGGATTAGTCGCTCTGGTGATCGCGGTACTCAACCTTCGGTCATCGATGCTCATCCTCGATCCTCCTCCTCCTCCTCCTCCTTCTCCTCCTCCTTATCCCCCGCCTCCTCCGCCTCCTCCTGCTCGGTCCTCGGTCTTCCTCCTCATTTCCTCCTCGATCCCTCGTGATGGACCTCAGTGGGCTCCATTAGGCCCAATTCGAGCACGTGGGGTTCCATTGGACTTCATTGATCTCTGGTGGACTCTCTTGGACTCCATTTGACTCGACTGGAATGCATGCGAATCTCGATCATGAGATTTTGGACACCGATGGACTCCATAAACACATTGGACATCCATTGAAAAACATTGGGTCACTTGGAGCCCGTTTGGAGCCAGTGGGCTCCTTTGCAGGACTCCATCGGACTCCCATGACTATATAACATATGTTTTTATGTGTGGGAGCCCATTAGATTCCGAATGTCTACAGAGGGCCCCACTGTATTTCAAGTGGGCTCCACTGAACCCGTAGAGCTCCGTGGGGAGGGAACTTCTGAGGCCCATGAGACCCTAATTATTGGGCTCCATCGGGTTCAATAGGATTCCGTAGGAAACAGGCAACAAAACAAGCAAGGAAGCAAGGAAACAAGCAAGGGAACAAGTAATTAATCCGGCAAGCAAGCACGCAAGCACGCAAACAAGAAAGCAACCACAACCGAGCCATCAACCCACGCGCATACCCATGAGACACGCTGCCCAGCCGAAGCTTGGAGTGCGGCGTTCAGACAAACGTTTGGGGTTCAGAGAGGATGGCGTTCAGAAAACGCTTGGCGTTCCCCTCAAGTCACAGTTGCAAGGTCTTGAACGGCCTGGGCCGAAAACTGGCGCAAGTGACGACGCTGAGGGTCAGCAAAGTAGCAGCATCAGAAAAATCAGGTAGACATGATGAGCTCTGGATGGTGGGAAAGCAAGAAACAAAGAGACACCTCAAAACATTAATACACATAGATGGTCGTGCAGACTAATACTACGTATCTATATATATAAACATTTGTGTATATATATATATAAGTACGTATGAAAAGAAAGGGAGAGAGAGAGATGCAAAGAGTCAGGAGGAAGAGGAGTAATAGGAGGAGGGGGAGGAACAAGAAGACGACATCGGAGAATGAACCAGGCGCAACCCAAATTGGGGGAAAGTGTCCTACTGCATGGGCGCATTGCTTGGCATTGCTTGGCATTGCTTGGCAGTGATCGGCACTGATTGGCATTGCTTTTCTGTCCCCCCGCCCCTTCTGCCCCCATTCTTACGTGCGTTCTACGCTTTCAGACGAAGGCCTGTTTTCAGACCCCGGCACTCGCTCAAAAGCTCCCTCCGCGCCAGAGGTGGGCGCGCGGCGGCGCGGGGGGGGCGGTTGCCCAACACCCTCGTCGCCAGCGTCGGCTTCCCCGCCCCCGCTCGCGGAACGGCGACCGCGAGCCCTGCAAAAGAGCAAAGCAATCGCCCCATCCTGCGCGCCCGGGCCCCCAGTCGTCTCGAAGGCCGACGGCTCCAGCGGGACTACCTAGCCGCTTGCCTCTGGGTCGCCGTCCACATCGACGGGGAGGAGGTATACATTGCAGGCCCGCCCCATGCGCCGAGAGAGCTCCGCGGGCCCTCGGCGGGCATGCCGACAGCGGCCGCGCGGCGCGGCGTCAGCGCACCGCCCGCGTCGAACAAGCCCCCGCATGTTGACTACCTACCAGACCACCCCAACCCAACCCGAAGACCCGAATCTCGGGTTGGGGGGGGGGTAAGGGTCCCACGCGTGCTTTCTCGATGTTCCCCGCCACCCCCCACTGGAAATCGACGGCAAATTTGAGCCTTCGGGTTGGGCTGAGGTGGTTTATCATTCGGGTGGTGACCAGTGGCCTTCGGGTGGTGCCCACTGCCAGATTTGGGGGGCCTTTCATTGGAGGTGACCACGTGGGAGTTCGTGCTTTATCATGCGAGTTCGTGCTTTAGCATCTGGCAGGGTTTTTTTTGAAATTGGCCTGGGGTATAACCAATCTGTGTCACCAATCCGTAGGCGTGTGAGGACACCACGCAGCTCGAAGAGCTGCGGCGACCGTTGTGTGGCGGTCCCCACGTATGGTACGCAACACATGCAATCACGTAAGTATGTAATGTAATCCCACATATATGTAGACAGTGTAACTGGAGAATAGAAGACACCAGCCCAAAAAAGAACTGAAGTACAACATAAACCAATTGATGACACATGTGATCCAAATGATAACCATTGGGTACGGTTATAAACCATGGTCGGACCATGGTTGGCCTTCGGGTGGTGACCATGGGCCGCACCAGCGCCGGCGGCCCCGTCTCCGCCGCGCTCTCGCGGCGCCGCTGGTGCTGGGCCCTCCAGGCGACCCCGCTCTGGTCGCGGCCGCGGCCGCGCCCGCGCCGGCGCGGGCGGCGCGCCGCGGTCGTCTGCCGCCAAGGACCCGAGCAGGGAACACGACCACGAAACACGACGAATCTTGGGCGTGGCTTACTGGGGGGGGTCACAAATGGGGGGGTCAGAAAAGGTCCCCTTTCGTGCCCCTTTCGGGCCCCTCCAGAGCCCCAGGGGGCTCGTTTAGGTACCGTTTGGGTACCTTTTCGGACCACACTCGCCACCCCCCCAATTTATGACCCCCCCATTACGCGGCGCCCAAGAATCCGAGCCAGGAACAAGACCGGGGGACCCGAAGAACACGACCGAGGAACCCTAGGAAAAAAAGACAAGGAACAAGAGAGGGGGAGCCCGAGGCGGTCACGAGGAAACAACACTGGAGATCCCCCGGGGAGGGCCCTTGTAAGGGAACATGCCCGATGGGGCCCTGATGAGGGCCAGCGAGGACCGCGCCCGGCACCCACCAACAATCAGTGCGTCGGCGAGGCGTGTCTCTAATTGGGGGCTGGCCCGAATGACCGGAAGGGCCGGTTGATCCGAATGACCCGAATCACCCGAATGAGCTGCGCGCGAGCTCAATTCCACGCGCGGCACCATCCGGGCCATGCGGGCGCCGACCCGAGTGACCCAAACGGCCAGCCAGCGCCGACGACGGCTCGACCCCCATATCGTTCCAGAATATCGAGGCGCATCCAGCCGCGGCCACGTGGAACCCCCAGGGGCCCGAACAAAAATGCGACTACGCAAATCAAAAGCCGAAGACCCCGCTCTCGCTCTCCGTCTCCCTTCCCCCGCCCCTTCTCTGCGTTCCTTCCTCCTCCTCCTCCTCCTCCTCTTCTTCCTCCTCCTCCTCCTCCTACTCTCGCCTCTTCTCGCCAGAGGGTCTGAAGACGACCTCCGAAAGTCAGGCGGCTACCCACTATGCTGTCCCCCCCCCGGCAACCCTGGAAAGTGGCGACAGTTTCGCAAATCGCAGCCCCCCAGGGATGGCGAGGTCTACTTTGGGCCCGCGGCGGCTACACACTGTGCTGGCCCCCCCAAGCAGCCATCGAAAGTGGCGACAGTTTCGCAAATCGCAGCCCCACAGGGATGGCGAGGTCTAATTTGGGCCCGCGGCGGGTACCCACTATGCGGTTCCCCCCAGCAGCTCTCGAAAGTGGCGACAATTTCGCAAATCGCAGCCCCCCAAGGTCGGCGAGGTCGGAGACAGGTACCGCAGGTAACATGCGCACACAGGCGGAAATTACGCACAAGGTATGAGGAGACAAGAAGGAGGTGGGGCGAGAGGCAGGAGGCGTGAGGCGGGAGGAGGCGGGAGGAGAAGACGCGACCGCACTGCTCTGTTCAAAACGAATACCCAACCAAGGAGGGTTGGGAGAAACAGGCGGACAAAGAGCACGCGACGCAGGCCTAGGGCCCAGAAGTCGATGAAGCTGGCAGGAAGCCTCGGGAGGTCCACCCTTGAGGCAATCGGAAGGCTCCAGGGGGCTCTCGGAAGGTCAAAGAGGTGCCGGGTACGTCCGAAGACTTGTCGAGGCTCGGTCTTCGAGCCCCGTCCTCAGAACTCCGACGTGGTGTCTGTGCCGCAGGGAGTCAGCGCACTTGGTCGTGATTTCTTCCCGTCTACTTCCTCCTTACGCCGCGATATTTCTGCTGATGGGTCGTCGCTAACCCTGTGCTGCCGAGATTAATCCCACAGGGAGAAGAAAGTTCGGGGTTGCGGGGGGATTATAAATGTTGCCTACCGGAGGCCAGCATGTGGGAGGAGAAAGAGATGATGTTAAGAGGACCGAAAGCCGAGGATCGAGGATCGAAAATCGAAGTCCGAGGATCGAGGATCGAGATCCCAGAGTCGAGGATCGAGGTCCGAGGATCGACGGCGGCGAGGTCCGAGGATCGAGGATCGAGGTCCGAGGGTCGAAGATCGAGGCCCGAGAAAGCGTGCTTGTGCGCTCCGGATTACTGGGCCCCCCTGCCAAGTTCCAAGATGACGGAAACATGACGTCGAAAAGTGCGGCAAGCCAAGTGTCAAAGGTCAGCGACTTCGCGAACCGCATCGGCCAGGATCTGGGCGCTCGCCGACCGAGCCGAGGCCAGATCATCCGCGATCGCATTGATGAAGAGATGATGCGGTATCACAGGTGCCGCAAGACGAGCAAGCTTCGCATCGTCATTGGGATAATGGCTGGGTGTAAACAGCAAATCAAACAACCCTATCCGCAAATCGAGCAGCTTCCAGAGCTCCCACCACAAATCAGTAGTCTGCAACAGAAGGCTGTGATAACGTCACTTCTGAAAAACTTTCATGCGATTGATTTTGTCAGTGACCACTGTCACGTGCTGATCACGTGCCACACGACGCACCACCTCCACAATGGCGTCCAACTCAGCGCACGGCACCGTCTGACGTTGACTGTCCAGCACTCCGTGCGCCGCACAGTCCCAATCAAGATCTGGAGCAATGCGCAAGCGCGCGAAGCCAAAAGACACCCGGCGCAAGATGGGACCAGTGGCGAAAGGCCCTCCAGAGCCATCGGCGCCGCAAGTTTTTCCCCGAAGGGGGCCGTCATGTTATCAAAGGGAGGGGGGGAGGGGGAAGCGAGAAGGGAAGGCGGGGGGGAGAGGGGGAGGAGGAGGCGCGAGAAGAGTGGAGGAGGCCTCTTGGCCAACATGGACTCTATGCTGGAGAGCTGCTGGGTCAGGAGGCGGACCTCCCCGTCCGCCACCTCGATGTCGGTGGCGGGCGTCACGTTCTCTGGGTTGCACGGGTCGTACCTCTCCGCGTCCCTGCTCCTTCTGACTCTCACTCGGGCTTCGGGAAGGGCGACGAGGATGGTCATCCTCCTCCGCTTCCTCGAGCTGACGGCAGGAAGAGCAAGAGAAGGAGGAGGAGGAGGAGGAGGAGGAGGAGACAAACAGAACAAGGAGCCTAGGGGGGCGGGGATGAAGGGTAGGAGGAGTAACAGAACCTTCTTCCTTCTGCTGCTCCACCTCCTCCCAAAGGACGGACACGAGAGAATGGAGGATGAGC
>CAUYUJ010000001.1:518671-523671 GCA_963575745.1 Prorocentrum cordatum | reverse complement strand
TCCTCCACCTCCATCTCCACCTCCACCTCCACTCCTCCTCCTCCTCCTCCTCCTCCTCCTCCTCCTCCTCCTCCTCCTCCTCCTCCTCCTCCTCCTCCCTCCTCCTCCCCCTTCCATTCCTCCTTTTCCTCCTCCTCCTCCTCCTCCTCCTCCTCCTCCTCCTGCCTGCACTTCGTCCACCCCCCCCACCTCCTCCCCCTCCTCCTCCTCCTCCTCCTCCTCCTCCTCCTCCTCCTCCTCCTCCTCCCCCTTCCCCCCCGTGCCAAAAGCTTCCCGCAGCCTGTGGGGTTTGACTCTTGTGAGGGACGCACGAGGCGCTGGTAAGAGAATGCGCATATGCATTGTCGAGGAGCACCCTCGCATGCACCCCATTCGGTCAGGGAGCTGGGGCGACACCAGCAATCCATATTGCATCCTGCCTCCACCGCTGCTGCCATAGTGATTCCCTGGCCTCCGTGCCGTCTTCCAGCCCACCCGGCGAATTAACCCCTGCAGGCCAAGCTTTGGGAGGCCTCTCTGCCCATACCCGGCGGCACCAAATTATACTCCTCCGTCCTACTGGGGCAAGACATTGGACCGGCCGGTCCCCATCCCACGCGTCTTTGGACGCGCGGCCCGGGCCGGGCGGCTTCACAGCCCACGCCCAGCGGCGCCGACCGCTACCCCCCACGCATGTTGGAACGAGGCCGTGAGGTTCGGGTCCCCATCCCGCGTCGTGCTCCGCCGCGGCTATCCCATCTCTCCTGCCCTCGTTGGCCTTGTCCCCCTCTCCCTCTCTCTCTCTCTCTCTGTCTACCTCGCTCTCCCTTGTTGTTTCATCTCTCTCTCTCTCGTTGTCTCTCTCTCTCTCTCTCTTTCTCTCTGTGCTGCTCTCTTTCTCTCTATGTATATCGCTTCATTTGTCTCTCGCTCGCTCTATCTGTTTTTCCCTACCTAGGCTCTGCCTAGAAGGGTTCTTACTCTCTTTGCTTAAAGTGCCGGGCAATGGAAACCGCCCCGGGCGGTACCCCCAGTCCCCGCCCCGCGGTTCCCCCAGTCCCCTGGGAGCTTTAGCCTTAGCTTTAGCTTTCGCTTAGCTTTAGCTTTAGCTTTAGCTTAGCTTTAGCTTAGCTTTAGCTTAGCTTTAGCTTAGTGTTAGCTTAGCTTTAGCTTAGCTTTAGCTTAGCTGTAGCTTAGCTTCAGCTTAGTGTTAGCTTAGATCTAGCTTAGTGTTAGCTTAGCTTTAGCTTAGCTTTAGATTAGCTTTAGCTTAGCTTTAGCTTAGTGTTAGCTTAGTATTAGCTTAGCTTTAGCTTAGCTTTAGCTTAGCTTCAGCTTAGTGTTAGCTTAGCTTTAGCGTAGCTTTAGCTTAGCTTTAGCTTAACTTCAGCTTAGCTTTAGCTTAGCTTTAGCTTAGCTTCAGCTTAGCTTCAGTTTAGCTTTAGCTTAGCTTTAGCTTAGCTTCAGCTTAGCTTCAGCTTAGCTTTAGCTTAGCTTCAGCTTAGCTTTAGCTTAGCTTTAGCTTAGCTTTAGCTTAGCCTTAGCTTAGCTTTAGCTTAACTTTAGCTTAGCTTCAACTTAGCTTTAGCGTTAGCGTTAGCTTAGCTTTAGCTTAGCTTTAGCTCAGCTTTAGCTTAGCTTCAGCTTAGCTTCAGCTTAGCTTTAGCTTAGCTTTAGCTTAGTGTTAGCTTAGCCTTAGCTTAGCTTCTGCTTAGCTTTAGCTTAGCTTCAGCTTAGCTTTAGCTTAGCTTTAGCTTAGCTTTAGCTTAGCTTTAGCTTAGCTTTACTGTTACTACTAATGCTGCTTTCCTAGGGGCTCCAACTCCTAGGTAGGGTCGCACTGGGATAATTGTCTCTCTCTCTTTCTCTCTCTCCCTCTCTCTCTCTATGCATATCTCTCTCTCTCTCGCTATCTATGTGCCGATATATGTATATACCCACGCCTACAATTCCAACTGTATACATACATAATGATGGATATGCATACATGTGTACAGCTGTAGGTGTGTATATATATACATATATATATGTGGATGTGTGAGTGTGGATATTTATATACATATACAGAATCTCATACATGCACACAAAACATGTACATATGTACATATACCACATGTGTATATATCTACATGTATACATATACACATATAAGCATACATACATGTATATGTGTTCCTCTCTGTTGCCCCCTGCATTCGTGGGACCATCCCCCACATGGCTCCCCACCACATGGTATCCTTCCTTTCGGCTACCTGATGCCCGCATGCTGGACTTTTCCTGCATATGGTGGCTATCCCACCGTTGTCTCATCTTTCCCGGCCACAACCTCAATCTCCACTTCCGTTCCAACTCCCCTCCGCCTCTGTCCATCCTGCGCGACTCATGGCTACCACACGGCCCATTACCCAACTCGAGAGCTCATGGCTCTGGGATGCCAGAGCAAGGGACGCGCGATCCTCTTCCATCCTGCTCCTCGCTCGGCCCTGCGAGCCAAGGCGTTCTAGCAGTATCCATACTGAGCGGGAGCAACCTTAGTCTTCGCGCCTACAATCGGACATGACACCTGTTGGCTCGGTGACTGGCCGGGCCATCCTGTCACCCATAAGCTCGCTTGTGGCGCATGCTCCGCAACTGCTCACCTAACCCTGCACCTCCACATCGGCTGCGAGAGCAGCAACCAAACACACAAAAAGAGCCACACTTTGATGTGGCCAGTGTCGCCCTGATGTGTTCTCTGCCTATTAGGGGCACGACAGGGACTCGGTATGCAGCACCGACGTCCAGACCGTTACGCTCCCAGTGAGATAGATTCTACATGTCTGGAGCTCTGGCTAGATGGTTCGATGAAGCTCTGGCTCCACATGCGTTGACCCCGCATGCTGGGACTTCGCCCCTCTCAATTTGACGCTTCATGCTGGGTCTTTCTTATTGTCCCAGTAGTATGGTTCTCTTCCAACTCGGCCTTCCCTTTACATACGATATCAATCCCTTTGCCTATCTGACACCCGCCTGCCATGTCCTTGCCTCATCCACCATTCTGCCTGCCTGACTCCCGATGTGGTTTCCACCCTCCTCCTCTCTGGCTTGCCGCCCGATCCCTGATCCGTCTCGTTGACTATCTCGTGCCCGCTGGCTTTATCAACCTTGCTCGCGTCCACGCCATTACGCTCTCAGTGAGATCAATTATACACGCCGTGTGGAGCTGCGCTCACATCCTCACCGCCTTGTTTCGGTGTGCCATTTCCCCTACTTCTCCCATCCGTTTCCTCTCTGGCTACCCGCCCGTGCTCCCATCCTTCTCGGCCCTGCCTTACGCTCGGTAGGCTTATCTTCCCTTTCTCTTTCCCTCTCTCTCTTTGTCTCTCTCTCTCTCTCTCTCTTTCTCTCTCTCTCTCTCTCTCTCTATCTCCCTCTGTCGTCCCCATTGTCTTGCCCTCTGCAACATTGGGCCCGTCCCCCACATTGCTCCCCTCCGCATGATGTCCTTCATCTCGACTGCCTGGTACCCGCATGCTCGACATGCCCTGCTTATGTTAGCTATATGGCCGCGATCTCGCCTTTTTCGGCCACAGCCTAATCTTAAGTTTCGTTCCGTCGCTTGCCTCGCCCTTCGCCTCCGTATTGGTTGTTACAGGTGACACCGAGCAAACAAAATGCGCAACACTTTGTTGTGCCCAGTCTCGGCCCTACTTTGCTCTCTGCTTATGGGGGCACGATGGAGCGGATAAATCATGCCACCCCTGTCACTCTATCTGCAATTCCGACGTCCAGACCGTTACGCTCCCAGTGAGATAGATTCTACATGTCTTACATTTCGATTGGGCTCTGGCTCCACATGCGTTGACCCCTCATGCTGGGCTTTCGCCCCGCGTCATCTGACCATTCATGCTGGGCCTTTCTTTACACCCCGACATTATGGTTATGTTCCAAGACGCCTGGCCACCCCTGCCAACTGTAGGGCAGGCCAGGCCTCGCGAGACTCCCCTGCCAATATCTGGCGGCACCGACCGCCCACTCCCCTTTTACTGGGGCGCAACATTGAACCTTTCGATCCCCGTCCGACGCACCTTTGGACCCGGAGCACTCGCCTCTCCGTGGGCCATCGGTCGGCTTGTCTCGTCGCTCGTTCTTCCCTCTCGCGTCGCGCTCCTCCGCGGCTACCCCGTCCTTTTTGTCCGCTCCCAATGAGATCGATTATACACGTCCAATGGGGGTGCGCTCACATCATCTCCCCCTATTCTGCTCACCTGATGTCCGCACTAATCCCATCATTTTCGTTTCCGGCTACCCGCCCGGTCTCGCATCCTTCTCGGTATTTCCGTCATGTACGGTCTCAACCCCTGTGCCTATCTGACACGCGCCTGCACTGTCCTTGCCTCATCACCCATTCTCCTTGCCTGGTTCCCTCAACTCTGGCTTGCCGCCCGAATCCCTCTCGGCTTATGCCTTGCGCGCAATACCATTCGTTGCCTATATCATACCCGCCGGCTCTACCATTTACATTGCCCGCGTCCACGCCGTTACGCTTTCCGTGAGATCACTTGTGCACGCCGTGTGGCGCTGCGCTCACATCATCATCGCCATTGTTCGATTTCTCTTCTTCCCCAATTATCCCATCCATTTCCCTTCTGACTACCCGCTCGTGCTCCTTTTCGGCCTTTCCGTACGACTACAACAACAACTACTACTGCTACTACTACTACTACTACTACTACTACTACTACTACTACTACTACTACTACTACTACTACTACTACTACTACTACTACTAACTACTACTACTACTACTACTACTACTACTACTACTACTACTACTACTACTACTACTACTACTACTACTACTACTACTACTACTACTACTACTACTACTACAACTACTAATACTACTACTACTACTACTACTACTACTACTACTACTACTACTACTACTACTACTACTACTACTACTACTACTACTACTACTACTACTACTACTACTACTACTACTACTACTACTACTACTACTACTACTACTACTACTA
>CAUYUJ010000001.1:478014-518571 GCA_963575745.1 Prorocentrum cordatum | reverse complement strand
TAGTAGTAGTAGTAGTAGTAGTACTAGTAGTAGTAGTAGTAGTAGTAGTAGTAGTAGTAGTAGTAGTAGTAGTAGTGGTAGTGGTAGTAGTAGTAGCGGCAACAGTAGTAACAGTAGCAGCAGTAGTAGAATTACTAGTAGCAGCCGTAGTCGCAGTCGAATTCATCGCCGTAGTAATAGTAGTAGTAGTAGTAGTAGTAGTAGTAGTAGTCGTCGTAGTAGTAGCAGTAGTAGTAGTAGTAGTAGAAGTAGTAGTAGTAGTAGTAGTAGTAGTCGTAGTCGGTAGTAGTAGTCGTAGTAGTAGTAGTAGTAGTAGTAGTTGTAGTAGTAGTCGTGTAGTAGTAGTAGTAGTAGTAGTAGTAGTAGTAGCAGTGTAGTAGTAATAGTAGTAGCCGTAGCAGTCGTAGTAGTAGTAGTAGTAGTAGTAGTAGTAGTAGTAGTAGTAGTCGTAGTGGTAGTAGTAGTGGTAGTAGTGGTACTAGAAAGAGTAGTAGTAGTCGTAGTAGTAGTAGTAGTAGTACTACTACTACTAGTACTAGCAGTATTAGTAGTAGTAGTAGTAGTAGTAGTAGTCGTAGTGGTAGTAGTAGTAGTAGCAGTAGCAGTAGTAGTCGTAGTAGTAGTCGTAGTAGTAGTAGTAGTAGTAGTCGTCGTAGTCGTAGTCGTAGTAGTAGCAGTAGTAGTAGTAGTAGTAGTAGTAGTATTAGTAGTAGTAGTAGTAGTAGTAGTAGTAGTCGTAGTAGTAGGAGTAGTAGTAGTAGTAGTCGTAGTAGTAGTAGTAGTAGTAGTAGTAGTAGTAGTAGTAGTAGTAACAGTAGCCGTAGAAGAAGAAGTAGTAGTAGTAGTAGCAGTCGTAGTCGCAGTCGTAGTCGTAGTCGTACTCGTAGTCTTAGTCCTAGTCCGAATCGTAGTCGCAAGCGTAATAGTAATGCTCAGAGAGTGTGAGAGAGAAAGAGAGAGAGAGAGAGAGAGCAAGAGAGGGAGAGAGAGAGAGAGACAGTGAGACAGAGAGACAGAGATGGACAGAGAGGAGTGGTCGTGTTTCTATGAGCAGTTGTCCCTGAGATTGGTGGATGTGTTGCCGTTGTGGTATCAACCGTAGTAGTAGAAGTAATCTTGGCAGTCGTCCTAGGGTGGTTGTTGTAGCAGAGACGTTGGTGGTCGTTGTGCTGACATCTGTTGCCGCTGTGGTTGACGTACTTGTTGTCGCTGGTGTATCCGAAGTTGTAGTTTTCGCACTAGCCATGGTACTTGTGGTAACAGCCACAGTAACATGTGCAGTAGGGGGGTAGACGCGGTCGTAGTCCGAGCATCAGTTATCGTCGTATGTGGCGACGATCTTGCTGTGGTAGCAGTAGATGTAGCAATTGCAAGACTCATTGGACTAATGACAAGAGTGGTGGTCGTAGTAGCAATGGTGGTTGTAGTCGGTATAACTGTGTTCGTAGTCGTGGTGCCCGTATTGGTCGCATCAATCGTAGCTGTTACATGAAGAGGAGGAGCTGCCGCGATCCCTGCTCTGCCGCAGTAGGAAGATACAGAATCCAGGGTCGCCCCCCCCAGGATAGAGATAGGCGTCGACTTTGCCAGCCAGGCGTACACCTCCAAGGAGGCTCCGCGTGGACGTCGGCCGCTGCGCTTTTCACAGAAGCAGAGAAGCAGCAGCAGGATCAGGCGGAAGCAGAGTCGTAAGCGGAGGTGGAGGAGGCGGAGGAGGAGGGGGGCCCACGAAATCACGCGGCGTCGCCAGAAGTGCCGAAGGGCGACGACGCCGAACACTTTGCACGGGCAAGCCAGTGGGTCCTGCAGGCATCGTTGGCCTTTCTGGTGGACGCGAACCCACCGACTGCTATCGCGCTGGCTCGGGACTGGCTGACCGCGCAGTGGTCGACCAGCGCATAGACGCTGCCATGAGAATGGCGAGCGCTACAGGTTGTCAGACCTCTACGGGACACCGATCACGAACACCCCCGAGTTTTTGAGTATCGCCGTGGGTCTCGGCGTAGTCAGTCAACCACACCATTGAGAGTTAGTAGCCTCTGCAACACCTCCATGAACATTGCCAGGCCTTTCAGCATATCCATGGGGAGCTTCACCATGCGTTGCCGCGCAGTCAACCTTAGTTGGACTTCGGACGATGGCGCCACACATGGCCACACCTGCTGGTGAATTGGGGCTTCACGTGAGGTGGCACGGCCATGCACGCCCTCGAAAGGCTGCAGCACCAACATGGAGTGAAGCGCGTGGGGCAGCGGCGGGTCTCGCTCCTGCGCAGACCTGCTCCTCGTCGACCTGCTCCTCCTCGATGCCGATGCCCTTCTCCGCGCAGACTTCCTCCACGGGCGCCTCCGGCCGCGCCACCTTCCGGGTCGGCGCCTCGTGGAGCCGCGCCCGCAGCTCTCGACCTCGCCGTGCACGGGCACCTCCTCGAGCTCCGGCCGCGGGCCGACGGGAGCGCCCCCGGAGAGCCCGCGCGTGGCGCCGCAGAGCCCCACGTCGGGGCGGCCCGTCGCGTGGCGCGCCCTGCCGGGGCGTCCCGGCCTCGCGGCCAGGGAGGCCCCAGGCTGCCCCGCGCTGCGCACATGGGCCTCGGCCTCGGACACCGACGGCTCGCCGCCGCCCGCGCCGCGGACCACCTCCTCGTGCGCGTCAGGAGGCCACTGCTACCACCTCGCGCAGCATCGCCGGCAGCGGCCTGCCACTGGGCGCCCTGAGCAGCGCCGCGAGCAGCCGCAGCGATGAGCGTGGCGTGCTGCTTGCCCGTCACGCCCGCCTCCGGCACGGCGGCGGCTGCGCCGAAGGCGCTTGCCGCAGACGGGCGCTGCACCGGCGCCTCGGACAGCGCCGCTCCATGCCCGCCGCAGCATTGTAGGGCCCCATGGAGCCCAACCGCCCGCGCAAGGGCGGCCCGCCGTCCACCAGCTCGGCGCCCTGAGCTGAGCCAACAATGGCTACGGAGAGGGCTTTTCGGGAGGGGGCGGGATGGTCGTGGAGGTGGAGGAGGCGGAGCAGGAGCACCATCGGGGGAGCAGCAGGAGAGTTGCCCTCGCCCTGTCGGGCTGATTACTACTCTTTGCTACTCTCTGTGCCTGACCTCCGCTGCACCCGTCCGCGGCACAATCTGTTGGCACTCCGCTAACTCAGCGATGTCTGCCGTCCTTAGAACGGGACAAACTCAGCTTCACGTCTGGCCAACGTCAGAAAGCAGCATGAGCAGGAGGCGATTCCTACTCGATTCGACCCGTCTCGACTCTGGAGCGGCCGCCGTGCCCGGCGGACAGCTGGCACCAAGAGGAGGGCGCTCGCCCTTTGCCGGCACAGGCCGGCAGAGGGAGGCCCTTCTCGGGTCGGACGAGGGGGTGTAGGCAAGGAACGGACTGGGACCCAGCACCACAGGATAGTTTGAAAGAACGAGGGCGCACAAAGTTGCTCACCCTTAGGAGGGGCAGGCAACCTCGCCCCCCGCTCCCCCTATAGGCTTTTGTCACTGTCCAGGCGCGCGGCGTCGCGTCTCCGGAGCTCCTTGGGGGGTGTTTGCAGCCTGTCCCAGGGACGGGGTCGAGGCCCTCAAGGGTCCACGCCGTGGAAAGGCCAGCGACGCCAGGGGCCCTGGGCCGCTTCCCCCCGCCCCCTCTCGGACGGGGCTAGGGCGAGGATGGATCGGTTCCAGAGCGTTCCGGAACGCTCTCGGAGCTCTCCGGAAGGCTCCGAGAAGGCCGCGGCGCCCGATGCATTCCCCAGAGCTCCCGGACCTCAGAGTTTCTCGATTTACCCGTATCCGATGTTATGATCGTCTTAGCTTCGTCTTGAGGGGTTAGAAGGCAGTGAAGGCAGGGGCCTCGTCAGAAGCCCTCACGGCCTCGGGGCCTCTTGGATGAGGAAGGACAGAAACACAGACACAATGGCCTGTCGGTCCCCAGGAAACGGGAAACTGTGGGAAGTGAGGGGGCAGACACAAGCCCAGCCCTAGCTCGTCCTAGCTTCGTCTTCGGGGGAGAGGGAAAGGGCCGGGGCCCAGAGGTAGCCAACGCATCGGGCGTCATCAAGGCGGAGGTGCTGCGCAGTTCTCGGCCTCTGGAGGGGCCCTCGCCAGGCCTCGCGAGAGCGTCAAGAGACGACGCCGGATGGAGAGCCGGTCCTGGGGAATGGGTCGAGACTTCTGGGGGCCCGTAGTGCCAGCGCCCCGAATCATCAGGGGTAACTCGGGTCAGGGCTAACCCGGGTTCGGTTTTCGAGAATCCGAGCCCGAGTTACCCAGTTTAAGCTGGGCGTCCAGAGCCCCGAATCATCAGGGGTAACTCGGGTCAGGGCTAAGCCGGGTTCGTTTTTCGTGAATCCGAGCCCGAGTTACCCAGGATAATTTGGGCGTCCAGCGCCCCGAATCATCAGGGGTAACCCGGGTCAGGGCTAACTCGGGTTCGTTTTTCGGGAATCCGAGCCCGAGTTACCCCGGGCCCGAGTTACCCTGGATAACTCGGGCGCCCAATATTGAAACAATCACGGCATCGAATCTCTGGGGTTGGGTATTCCAAATTCTTGATTCATCGTCCCCCTGGTCCAGGTTTTGAAGGCGCCTTTTTTGTAACTGGGGGGGTCCAGTTTATTAGGGTGGTTTCTTTGGATTGGAGCTTTGGGGGTCCGGTTTATTAAGGCACCCCGTCGAAGAGGGGGGTCCGGAATATTAAGTCGCAGTTGGAGGGGGGGTCGATAAATAAGGGATTTGGAATACACGTATCCAGGGGCACCGATCGCCCATGCCTTCGACGAGGCCTCCAGGCGAATAGTTACGTGTAACGCCCGCCCCTTGGCTACAGTGGAGACCCATGCCAAGAATCACCCTGCTTGCCTCCAGGGTGCCATGTGTTTCTTGGGTTTCGGTGGTTCTGCTATGGACAGCGTGACGTTCCCACACCAAAAATCAATGGACGTCCTGGGGTCTCAGGGTTGGGCTTCTTGTGGAAGATTTGTGGAAGGTTTCTTGTGGAAGGCCAAACGAAGAGAGGGGGATAGTGAAAGGGGGGTTACGAAATCTGCTGCATGCAGCTGGTTTCGGCCCCGACGCAGGGCCCATTCCTCGATACTTGGGCGCCTCCCGGCGCCGGGAGGCGCTGGGAAAATCAGCTACGTGAGCTGATGCTCTACCCTACCCTTTGCTTAGGAGAACAAGAATTGATACAAACATAAAAACTCGGAGGTCCGCGCGGATTTCTCGGATCGGCGCTGGACCCCCCTCCCTGGCGCGCGGAGCGCGCCAGGGGCGGCGCCGGAGGCGCCGCCGGGGGGCCCCAGCGCCGATCCGAGAAATCCGCGCGGACCTCCGAGTTTGTATGTTTTTGTATGTTCCTCCTATTGCCGTCCCCCCCCTTTCGCTCCCCCCGATGTTCGCCCCGAGCCTCGCCCTCGACCCTGCTGCCCCCCCGGCTCGCCTGGCCACGGCCCCCGGGCCGCGGCCGGGAGAGGGAGGCCCTCCATGGGCCAGGCGCGCAGGGCTCCGAGGGCCGTGGGCAGAAGCCCTGGCATGGCTCGGACGTTTGATATTATGTGTTTTTTTGTTCTCCTCCCTCCCCCTCCTCCTCCTCCTCCTCTCCTCCTCCTCCTCCTCCTCCTCCTCCTCTCCTCCCCTCCTCCTCCTCCTCCTCCCCCTCCTGCTCCTCCTCCCCCTCCTCCTCCTCCTTCTCCTCCTCCTCCTCCCCCTCCTCCGCCTCCTCCGCCTCCTCCGCCTCCTCCTTTTCCTCCTCCTCCTTCTCCCCCTCCTCCTCATCCTCCGGGGTCGGGGGCGGATATCATGGCGGGGGCCATGATATTCCCCCTGATCTCATGGCGCCTCTTCTTATTCCATTACGTCCCTGGCCCCTCCGCTGGGCCGCGCACACGTCGCCGGCCATGATTTGCACCCCTCCCCTTGGACGCCCCCCTCTTGGCCGCTTCCGACTTGATCACGACAAACAGTTTTCGAGCACCCCCCCCAACAAAACCGAAACTCAATGGTTTTCACGTGTCGGGCCCTGGGAGACGCTCGTCCGACGCTGTTTCGGCACCGTTTCGACACTGTTTCGACACTTTTCCGGCAGCTCGAAAGTATTGTTGGGATGTGATGCTTAAGTACGACGGGAGCAACATAATTCTCGGCAAGGGCCCTCGAGAAACATTTGGGGTCAGCTTGCGGAAACATCGAGGAAGACACAACCACACAAACATATTTTGTTGGCGTTCCGCGCGGATTTCTTGGATCCGCGCTGGGCCCCCCCTGGCGGCGCCTCTGGCGCCGCCCCTGGCGCGCTCCGCGCGGATCCAAGAAATCCGCGCGGAGCGCCAACAGTTTATGTTTACGTGGCTTTGTCTTCTTCCCAACAAAGATAACGCACGAAGCCGTTTAACGCATGGAGAATGGAGGTCTGAGCGATGGCAAGGAAGGCAGTCCCCTCTTTCCCATCCCACGCCCCCCCTCCCGCCACCCCCCCATCCCGCCCCCATCCCCAATACCCCCGGGCGCCCTCGAGGGCACGAAATTATTCTGAAGTCGGGCCTGTCCCTCTACAGGAGGAATGCGAGAAAATGACGGAAAAATAGTCTAGGGACGATTGTGAAAATATTGTTTGACTAGTTTGGTGTAGTTGTTGACTATTTTTAATTTCCGTTTAAAATACGCCTGTAGGAGGACAGGCCCGACCTAAAGTTTTTCGCGCTTCGCGGTTCGGCTCCGATTCTTCTTTATCCTTCTCTTCTCGTCTGGGGGGTGCCCTCGAGGCCGCGAAGTTACTCGCACAGCGCGCAGCGCGAAGTTAGGCGCCCTTGCTTCCCCTCTGCCCCCACTTCTCTGCCCCTGTCTCTACAAGAGCTCACGGCCGGCGCCTAAATTGGCAGAGCCCCCCAGCAAACGAGTTCCTGGCGCTGAGCCCCCACATCAGCCGAAGAGGTATGCGTTACCAGAGCACGTATATGCGACCGAAGACGTGCCCGAAATCCCGAAGTGGCAACCGAGCACGTAGACCGAACACGTAGTGCGAGCGAAGTTTTAGGTCGTGCGGTCAAGCCGCATAGCAAGGATGGGCAACTGTCCACAGGTCAAAGGCCACCTCTGCATCCTTCCCCTTCGGTCCATCCTTGGTCGCTTGCGCTGGCCGCGCCCCGCCCGCACAGTGTCGGCGTGGCCTTCCAAGGCCCTTTGCATCCTTATCCTGCGCCCTTAGTTTACGTGCCGTCTGCAACAGCACACGTAGTGCGACCGAAGTCGAGGGTCGCATTGGTTCCGAACCGAAAAGGTTTAAGTCGGGCATGTCCCTCTACAGGAGTAGTGTTCAAACATAGTCTTAAAATCGTATAGGGACGATGTTTTACAAACTATTTTCGAATACTTTTGCATGTCAGTTTCTCTTTATTTTTTCGTCCACAATCCGCCTGTAGGAAGATACGATACGCCCGACCGAACGAAAAGGCCACCACACCCCGGCGCGTTCGGACAAGATCGGGCGCCATGTTTGGGGGGCACGCTTGGGCATATCTGCGGGCACAGCCACTGCTAGGGCGAACAATGACATAAACATAATTTCTCGGATGTCCAAGATGCATCCCGCGGTTCCTTCCCCAGAATGCACAAGAACATCCAAAAGCATGAAGAGGGGAACGAACAATGACATAAACATAATAACTCGGAGGTCCGCGCGGATTTCTCGGATCGACGCTGGGGCCCCCCCGGCGGCGCCTCCGGCGCCGCCCCTGGCGCGCTCAGCGCGCCAGGAAAGGAGGTCCAGCGCGGATCCAAGAAATCCGCGCGGACCTCCGAGTGTTTGTCTTTGTGTCATTCTCCGCTCCCCAAAACTGCACCCCCTGTGATGGAGGCGAGGCTGAACCCGAGAATTTTCTTTGAGGTGAGGGCAAAGGGGCGAAATCTGAAATGCCGTTTCGATTGACTTTCGGGGTTTGAATCTGCAAAAGGTGAGTCACAAGACGGACTGATTTTCGAGGTGCAAAGGCCCATATAGACTTCACCTTGAGCCCTCCACCCTAGGAAACTGCTCAGCGAACCCCCTCTGCCGCCAGTTCTGATGGCCCCCCCCTCCCCGCGGCGGCCAGGCTGGCGTGCCCAGCGCCTCGGCCTGCTGTGCCCAGTGCCAGGCCGGCCCCCCGTCTCTCTTTCTCTCTCTCTCTTTCTGTCTCTCTCTCTCTCTCTTTCTCTTTTTCCCAACCATCCTGTGGTGTTGGGTCCTCGTTTTGAAGAGACAGCGCCCCGCGTTCCCACCTTCCCGCTGCCCCCCTCCCAGTCGGTGTGCACGCATGCGTCCCGCACACCCATTTCGGCACACCCCTCACACGTGTCGTGGCCCCATAGGGAGCTCCACCGAAGGCCCCAGTGGGTGTGCCCGCATGCGTCCCGCACACCCATTTAGGCACACCTCTCACACGTTTCGTGGCCCCATAGGGAGCTCCACCGAAGGTCCCAGTGGGTGTGCCCGCATGCGTCCCGCACACCCATTTCGGTAAACCCTTCACACGCTTCGTGGCCCCATAGGCAGCTCCACCGAAGGTCCCTGTGGGTGTGCCCGCATGCGTCCCGCACACCCATTTCGGCACACCCCTCACACGCTTCGTGGCCCCATAGGGAGCTCCACCGAAGGCCCCAGTGGGTGTGCCCGCATGCGCCGCACACCCATATCGGCACACCCCTCACACGCTTCGTGGCCCCATAGGGAGCTCCACCGAAGGTCCCAGTGGGTGTGCCCGCATGCGTCCCGCACACCCATTTCGGCACACCCCTCACACGCTTCGTGGCCCCATAGGGAGCTCCACCGAAGGTCCCAGTGGGTGTGCCCGCATGCGTCCCGCACACCCATTTCGGCACACCCCTCACACGTTTCGTGGCCCCATAGGGAGCTCCACCGAAGGTCCCAGTGGGTGTGCCCGCATGCGTCCCGCACACCCATTTCGGCACACCCCTCACACGTTTCGTGGCCCCATACGGAGCTCCACCGAAGGCCCCAATGGTATGCCCATGCGTCCCGCACACCCATGTCGGCACACCCCTCACACGCTTCGTGGCCCCATAGGGAGCTCCACCGAAGGTCCAAGTGGGTGTGCCCGCATGCGTCCCGCACACCCATTTCGGTGAACCCTTCACACGCTTCGTGGCCCCACACGCAGCTCCACCGAAGGTCCCCGTGGGTGTGCCCGCATGCGCCCCGCACACCCATTTCGGCACACCCCTCAGACGCTTCGTGGCCCCATAGGCAGCTCCACCGAAGGTCCCTGTGGGTGTGCCCGCATGCGTCCCGCACACCGATTTCGGCACACCCCTCACACGTTTCGTGGCCCCATAGGGAGCTCCACCGAAGGTCCCAGTGGGTGTGCCCGCATGCGTCCCGCACACCCATTTCGGCACACCCCTCACAAGTTTCGAGGCCCCATACGGAGCTCCACCGAAGGGTGTGCCCGCATGCGTCCCGCACACCCATTTCGGTAAACCCTTCACACGTTCCGTGGCCCCATACGGAGCTCCACCGAAGGTCCCAGTGGATGTGCCCGCATGCGTCCCGCACACCCATTCCGGCACACCCTTCACGCGTTTCGTGGCCTCATAGGGAGCTCCGCCGAACGTCCCCGTGGCGCAGTCTGCATGCGTCTCCCCCACCCAGTACACCTCCGTCGGAGGCCGTCGGAGTTCCGCGCCTCGCCCGCCCGTCGTCGCTGTGCCCAGCGGCAAAAGCCTTGCCCGCCATCAGCCAGCCAGCTAGCTCTTTCTGCTGCGCGCAGCGGACGACCCGCGCGCGTCGCTGGGACCCCTCCGGGGCGACCTGCGCGCGTCGCTGGGACTCCGCGCTGCGCTGCGACCGCAGCCTTGGACTTTTGAGTGCGCGGGCAAAGAGGGAGTAAAAGAAGGGGAGGAAGCGGGCGCGATCCTCGCGGTGGCGTCGCGGCGCGCGGGCGATGCGTCGGGGAGTCCCGGGGGAGCTCCTTGCGGCGGCCACGCCCACCGTCACGAGTATTCAGAGGCAGTCATTCTCAAACTATTGACGTTCATATACAATTGCACCGTGCTTTGTCATACTCGAATTCATGCACGTAGACTCGCTCGCACGCATATTCATTCACAGTCAGACGCGCTCGCGCTCAGATTCGCCCGCGTTCAGTCTCCCTACGTACTCAGATAAATCGTTTTCGTTCGCGTTGTGTACCACGCCGCTGATTTCGGCACACCCCTAGCACGGTTCGTTGCCTCATAGGGATCACCACCGAAAAAGGGAGTCACAATTGCGGTACTCACACCTGCATATGGTTGGGCCCTTCGTCAGGCTATTTGTTTCCCCCTCTCTCTCTCTTTCTTTTTCTCTCTCTCTCTCTCTCTCTCTCTCTCTCTCTCTCTCTCTCTCTTCGCCCGCGGCGACGTGCGGGGCCAGCGGCCCCGGCCGCCGGAGTCGGGATCGTCCAGGGGCGGGATTGTTCTGAGTAGTTAACGGATCCGTGTCGGGCTAGTTGATCCTGCATCGAGCGGCTCTTGATTGGTTGCGTGCCTTATCCAGAGCACCGACCTTTCGGATCCTCGCTTTAGCAGGGCACGGTCAGCTGCCTCCGTTGTGGCTGGACGTGCGCCTTCGATTGGTCGACATCGGCCACGCGCAGGGGGGGTAGGGCGAGGGGGGAAGGCCTCTTAGAAGCAAACCTGCTTCTCAGAAGGCGCGGGAGTTGTCTGTAGGTGTGAGGCCAACGCCTTCGAAGAAGCAGCCTCCCTTGAAGAGGCCTTCCCCCTTCTCCTCACCCCCTTGTTTGCGCCGCCAGCACACACAATCACACGCACGCGCACACACAGACAGACACACGCACGCACGCACGCACGCACGCACGCACGCACGCACGCACGCACGCACGCACGCACGCACGCACACACACACACACACATACACACACATACACACACATACACACACGCACGCACGCACGCACGCACGCACGCACGCACGCACGCACGCACGCACGCACGCACACACACACACACACACATACACACACACACAGACACACACACACACACAAACACACAAACACACACTCGCGCACGCTTTTGGCGTCGCGGCTGCGCGCGCGGCGGCGGCCCGAAGTCTGGCACGGAGCCGCGCACACCGTATGGTTTTGTTTCCTTCCGGTGGCCTAGCGATGTCATGCTACAGCCGCTGATCGTCGTCGTCGTCGCAGGCGCCGCAGCCTCTGTCTCGTGGCATCGCTCGGACGTGTGCCTGTCTGTTGTCGGCGACGACCCTCGAGGAGCCTTTTGGCTCGTCCCGCGGGGAGAACACGCACGTGACCGAAGCATGCGCGGACCGACGGACGTCCGAGCGATGGCGAGCCCTGCTGTGTAAGGTTCCGCGGGTGGGTGGCTGCGCTAGGCAAGCGGGCGGGCGCACTCGCACGCAGCTTGCGCGCACACTTCGCCTCTTACCTACCAGCCAGGCTGCTGCACCACAGCGCCGCAAACGCCACGGCGGAGAACTGCGTTCCTAGTCAGCGTTGCGCCTGGAGGCGATGTTGGGTCAGGAAGCATTGCGGCTGCGGCCTGTTACTAGGCTTGCAACCCGAAGGCTACGATTGGCGATTAAATGTTGTCCTCGTGCATTCTCTTGCGAGTCTTCTTAATCGTGGTCTTGGATGGGTAAGACCCTCTCAGATCGCAGCGTGAGCGCGATCCCTATTGCCGCCAGGGCGCAAGGGGAAGTCAATCTCTCCTTCTGGGCAGGGAAGCTGGACCGCTGCTGATATCAATGATTTTACCATGCACTATACCAGCCGGGTGAGTAACTTATCCCGTTCTGGTTCTCTCTCATGCCCACAAGTTTCAGACAGGTCCAGTGGCCTGCAACCCATCCCGCCCCCGTCTGTTGTGGGCTTCCGGGGTATCTCTACAGTGGAAACCATGTCAAGGAACACCCTGCTTGCCCCCAGGGTGCCCTTGGTTTCTTGAGTTCCGATGTTTTTGCCATGGAAAGCGTGACGTTCCCACGCCAAAAAATCCATGGACATCCTTGTGTCTCAGGGTTGGGTTTCTCGTGGACGGTTTTTAGTGGACTGGCCTCCACTGTAAGAGGCCTTTTGGGTACCCAGAGGTCTCCTCGGGGGCCTCCAGCGGGTCTCGGGGGGACTTCTCAGAAGGCCTCTGGAGGAATTCGGGCATTTGGTAACGGCCAGACGTGTGCACTTCCCGGCGGGGATTATTAAGGAGCATCCTGGATCATCCTGCGAAAAAGCCACGCACTAAACCGAAAAAAACACAGGGAATGGACGTCCGAGCGATGGCCAGTGGAGGATTTCGGGAATTTTTGGGGGCCGTCTTGGACGGCAAAGGTCTTGCGCACGTGGCCGGACACGCCCTCTGAGGCCACGCGCACTGAACGACCGTGATTTCTGCAAATTGTTTAGGCTCCGGAAGGCTAATGTGGCATATCTAGCGAGCGCCCAGGACAGCGCGGCAATTCTGGCAAATCGGGTATCAGGGGCCTTCATGTCCTCACAATATTTTTCCGATCACGACCGCATGAGTCCACTGTGCTCAGGGCACGGGATCTGCAAGTACTGGGTTGTTCAGGGGGATACATCGAAACTGTCATTCACAACAAGTTGGCCGATGTCTCAGTCTCCACGAGGCTCACTCCATGTAAGTCCCTCGGCCCCCCTCCTGCCGAGGCAGACCCATCCTGTGGTGCTTGGACCTGGGGCATGGCTCGTGGCCTGAAGGGGCTGACTGACATCTGCTTCAAGAAGGACACGCCGTGTCCTCGCCAGTTCTGTGCCTTGTGCTGCGGTATGCGGCTTGCTGTGTCCCATTGCTGCAGGTAGGGCTTACTCACCACAGGCGAGGAATCATCCAGGGTCGACGTCCACCGTCCTGCCTCGAGTTCTAAATTCGGCTGTCTGGGCATTCATCTCTTCTCCTCTGGGACCTGACCTCCCCATGCGCGAACAGGTGGGAGGTGTCGGAGGGATGGGGAGGCTGAGCCCACAGACCCCCCCAATCCCCACAGATCCCCCCCGAACCAACTGAAGTGGCTCCTCGGTCCTCCTCGGTCCTCCTCCTCCTTCTCCTCGGTCCTCCTCCTCCTCCTCGGTCCTCCTCCTCCTCCTCCTCCTCCTCCTCCTCCTCCTCATCCTTCCTCCTCCTCCTCCGCCTCCTCCTCCTCCTCTTCCTCCTCCTCCTCGTCCTCCTCCTCCTCCTCCTCCTCCTCCTCCTCCTCCTCCTCCTCCTCCTCCTCCTCTTACGTTAAACAAACCCGAGGAAAGTACTTGTGGTTTTCTTCATCCTTCCCTCCTTCTCCTCCTCCTCCTCCTCCTCCTCCTCCTCATCCTCCTCGGTCCTCGGTCCTCCGTCCTCCGTCCTCCGTCCTCCTCCTGCGGATCCTCCTCTGCGCGTGCTGGTGACGGGCAGGGCGCGCGCGGGTCTGATGGGCGCGAAGGGGCGGGGTGGTCCCAGCAGAGCCAGAGGCGGGAGCGGGGCGGGGGGGAGGGGCGGAGGCGGGCCGGGAGCCGAGGCAGGATCGGAGGAATCGCGAGGTCCAGGCGGGAGCTGGCGCAGCAGTGAGCAGCAGCGAGCAGCAGGAAGAGCTGGGAGCAGACGCTGCCGTAGGGAATGATGATGTTGATGTTGTTGATGATGATGATGATGCTGATGATGCTGATGATGCTGATGCTGATGCTGATGATGATGATGCTGCTGATGGTGACGATGATGACGATATGATATGGCATGATATGATATGGTCTGATATGATATTACATGCTATGCTATGACGTGAACTGATTCGGTATGCAATTACATCATGCTATATGATAGTGTGCGATGCTGCTGCTGACTCTGGTGCTGATGATGATGATGCTGCTAATGATGTTGATGCAAATGCTGTTCATACTGATGATGATGACGACGATGGTGATGGTGATGGTGATGATGATGATGATGATGATGATGATGATGATGATGATGATGATGATGATGATGGTGATGATGCTGATGATTATGATTATGATGCTGATGTTAATGATGATGATGCTGATGATGTTGATGGTGGTGATGATGATGATAATGCTGCTGCTGCTGCTGATTAGCATGCTGATAATGATGGTGGTGGTGGTGGTAGTAGTGGTGGTGGTGATGATGATGAGGAGGAGGAGGAGGAGGAGGAGGAGGAGGAGGAGAAGCAGGAGGAGGAGGAGGAGCTGGAGGAGGAGGAGGAGGAGGGGGAGGGGGGAGGGGAGGATGAGGAGTAGGAGCAGGAGGAGGAGGAAGAGGAGCAGCAGCAGCAGGAGGAGGAGGAGGAGGAGCAGCAGCAGGAGGAGGAGGAGGAGGGGGAGGAGGAGGAGAAGGAGGAGGAGGAGGGGGAGGAGGAGGATCAGTGTGAGCCCCATCGTCCCCCATCTTCCTGCACCCCTGCCGTCGGCCCCACCCCTTATCGCTCTCGTCCGCCCCTGTGTGCCCGTCTCGGGCGCGCGCCCGCCGCGCCGCGGTGGCCGGTGGGGTCGGCGAGGAGGGGGCGCGTGCTCGGGCGCGAGAGGCAGAGAGGCAGGCAGGACATCGAGGAGCTGGAGGTCAGTAGGAGGAGGAGGCGGAGGAGGAGGAGGAGGAGGAGGAGGAGGACCGAGGAGGAGGACCGAGGAGGAGGAGGAGGAGGAGGAGGATGGAGGAGGACCGCGGGGAGGAGGAGGAGGAGGAGGAAGAGGAACAGGAGGAGGAGGAGGAGCAGGAGGAGGAGGAGGAGGAGCAGGAGGAGGAGCAGGAGGAGGAGGAAGGAGGGACGGGCGCCGATGCCGCGGCTCGCCCTGGAGAGCCGTGGTCGCCACGGCCGGGCCCTCCTCGAAGCTCTGGCCAGAGCGCGGGCGAGGGGCCCGGGGAGTGGTCAAGTCAAGTCAAGTCCGGTCGAGGGGCCTATGGAGTCGGGCCGGGCGAAAGGGGGGGATTGGGAAAGGGGGGGCATGCAACCGAGGGGCCAATTCCTCGATACATGGCCGCTCCCGGCGCCGGGAGGCGCCGGAAGAATCAGCTACGTGAGCTGATTCTCAAACCCCCCCTTTGCTATCCCCCCCCTTTCGCCCGGCCCGATATGGAGGCACCTCGCTCCGCAAGCGGAGCCGGAGGGCGTGAGACACTACGGCAACAAAACGCGCATGCAGGAGAAACGTAGTGGACAGGGCAGCAATACATTATGCATAGTAGCATACATATAAGATAGTTGCACGATTACTGGGGAGTGGCTGGGTCGGTATTTCGTCGGTCCTCGCATGATCGGCAGGAGGGCAAAGGGAATGGGTTTCTTCCAACGCAGTTGCGACACAGTTCGGTCCCCTTGTTTGGTTCGATCTCCCTTCGGCGACGACGGCTCAAATGATGCTGGCGTGCTTCAGTTTGGGTCGGGCTGGCCTCGCGTCGAAGAGCCTCTCACAATTGCCAGCTGGGTCGGATGATTCTGTCTGTCTTCGCATGATCGGCAGGATGAGCAGTATGGATGGGGCGTCCTGGCACGTTTTTGAGACGGCCGCGGCGCCGAATAGATCCTCCCAGCCCGCCGATGTTCAGAGGTTTCCAATTTTTATGTCGGTCCGGTGTTGTCTCGATTTTGCATTCGTCTGAACGTTTGTTGGTCTTCGCACGATCGGCGGGAGGAGGTGGAACAGGAGGGGAAGGTGAAGGATCACCAGGACGAGGACGAGGACGAGGAGGAGGAGGAGGAGGAGGAGGAGGAGAAGGCGGAGGCGGAGGAAGGAGGATTAATAATAATTCAAACCGCACGGG
The DNA here is from genome assembly GCA_963575745.1 of Prorocentrum cordatum. Classification (NCBI taxonomy): domain Eukaryota; class Dinophyceae; order Prorocentrales; family Prorocentraceae; genus Prorocentrum; species Prorocentrum cordatum. The sequence continues at coordinate 502,808 of CAUYUJ010000001.1, read as the reverse complement.
AACCGAATACAGGCCGTAACAATTGTAGGAGTCGATGGTTGTTTCCTGTTATTTTGCATGTTGATGCGTTATCTCGCTAGTGGTGTCCAATGCACGGATCCACGAGAGTAGACAGGAATGTTCTCTGAGCGTTCCGGCGGAGCGTTCCCGGAACGTTCTGGATACAGGCGGGTCTTCCGTTATCTAGCTCTTTATCCCGCATCGCTTCTCAACCCGTGCGTTCCTGCATCTAGCTGTTTATACCCAGCTCCGTGTTCCTGTCCTTGTACACGTCGGGAGGCAGAGGTGTAGCAATCAGCATCTGCAGTATTGTTTGTCATTGTGCTTATGGCCATTTTGGCTCGAGCGACCAGCAATAGGGAATTGCTCTATATGCAGGCTCTACTTCCTCCAGTGTGGGGGGCATGTCATGGTTTGGCAGCGAGCCTGCGGGTGCTGGTGGCCTCGCTGGTGCAGGCGTCGTGTCGTGGGCCCCTCTGGTGTTGACGGCGTCGTGGGTGCTTCACCCCACGCCGGGACTGTGCGCAGTGGGCCCGATGGCCCCTTCCGCCTCACCACCGTTGCCAGCACGTGAGGCATGGACATGGCGGTGCTCACCTCATTCGTCGAGCAACTGAGTGGCACGGTGGATACGGTAACCGTCAATGAGCTGATGGGCGTCCAGGTGGACGATCGGTGAAGCGCACATCGAGGGTGTGGTGCTGTTTCCGCTGCAAAAGGGGGCCCTCATCCGTTTCCTTCGCCACGTTGCCACAGTCGTCGGAGTCGAGCCCCCCGACTCTGGCACCTTCGGGGCCAGCCGGCCGCCGACGAGCAAGGCTCCACCCCCTCAGGCACCCCAGACCGTCGTCGTCGGGAACGCCAGAAAGCGTAAGTTGAAGTTGTCCGCGCTGATCGATCAGACGGACGACGGCGTGGTCGAGCTGCTCGTGGAGCCTATGCTGCGCACGCTCTTCGCGGACTTCGAGAAGAAGTACGGCGGGCCCCCTCGTGAGCACGAGGATGTCACGCAGGACCAGCTGTCGGCCTTGGCGGCGAAGCTGCGCGAAGACATGGTCCCCATACACGGACTTCGCCGTGCGGGGGCCGTTCGGCCGCCGCCAGCAGAAGCTCTTGAAGTATTCGGCCCAAGTGTTCGTCGGAGGCGAGCTCGTCACCCGTCAGCTGAAGGGCCCGTCGTCCTTCGAGACGTGGTGGGCGTGCTGGCGGGTCTTCCGCACGGCCATGCTTATCCTCAAGGCGTCTCTCCCCGACCCCTTGGGCGAGTACGAGGAGGGCATGCGCCAGTTGGGTGCGGCGTTTCCGGAGCACTGGGGGATCATATCCCAGGCGGACGACGAGATGCGTTCGGAGCGCTGGGAGCGGGTCCGCCGCCGTATCGAGGCCCATGTCGAGAGTTCCACGTACAACTCTGCCTTCGACACTACGCGCCCGTGGGAGGCGGTCATCAGGGACAGCGCAAAATCGGACTCGGGCCCCATGTCGCAATGGTGGTACGAGCACGTTGACAAGTTGTGCCTCTTGGCTTCGAAGAAGGGTTCGCCGGAAATCCTCAGGGGCAGCAGCGGCAGCGGGGGGGGCGGCGGCGGTGGCTGCGGCGGCGCGTCGGCCACCTTCAAGCCGGCAGCGTCCGCTCCACCGAAGCAGGCCGCGTCGGCCAATGGCAAGAAGAAGTTGGGGTTGTCTGGCCTGGATACTCCTAAGGACGGCCGGCACCTCCGGACGACCGACACCAAGGCTGAGCTCTGCTTCGCGTGGAACCGCAGTTCGACGGGATGCACGTCGGGGCCATTCCCGCAGCGCCGCAGCCACAGCTGCGAATGGCGCCTGGGGCCGCGCAGGGCGATTGATGATTCCGTGCCCGGCCCCCAAGCGCCCCAAGCAGTGGAGGCCCCCGCCAGGACAGGGCCGCTGAGGGGCACCAGAGGCCGAATGGCCGTCCACCCCCTCCATTGCGGAGGCCCCGCCAGCAATTGGTGGGATTATCGAGGATTTTTCGGTAGGGGGCCCATCCGCATTTTGCGGAATTTTTGGGGGGTTTTCTTCGGCGTTGCCGCCGCGCGGGATTTCCCGCGCAAGCGAAGCCCCTCCGCGTCGGGCGGAATTTCGGGGATTCACGCCTCTTCGACAATTTGGTCGACCCTCCAGGTTTCCCCGGAGCGGAAACGAAAGTTGTCTGCGTTATCGGAGTCATTGGCTACGTTATCGCGGAATTTGGCTGCTCAGCGGGCACGCATTCGCATGTGCATACGTTCATTGAGGCCTACATCATCTCTTCCACCATCCTCGTCCTCGTTTCCTCCCTCGTTGCTGCCTCCTGCCGTGGCGGCGCGTTGCTCCTCCCTGCGGGCTGCCGCCGGCGCTGCCGGCCTGGGGGCGGCGGAGCACGGGGGCGCGGCTGGGCGGAGGAGGGGGGTATTTTTCATCGAGGTGAATCCCGGGCCCGGCGCACTTGCCCGCAAGGTCGCCGCGGCCGACCCGGCCAGCGGACGACCCTTCGATTGGGGCGCTGGATTTGTTAAATCCTTTGCAGTTGGAAGCTTTGCAGAGGGATTGCTTGGGCTTGCTTGCCCAGGGGCGGGCGTTGGTGGTCCATTTTACCCTGCCGCGTCTCACCCTTGCTGAGACTCGTGACCGTTCGAGCCCCCATTCGGCGAAATATCCGTCGGGGATTGCCCCCGTGGCCGCCGACGTGGTCGAGGCCAACCACATTGCGGAGCGCGTAGCTTACCTTGCGCGCCTGCTGGCCGACCACGGGGCGACCGTCATCATCGAGTGCCCTGATCGTTCCTCCTCATGGGAGTTGGAGTCCTATGAGGCCCTCTTGGACGACGGCTGGGTGGACGTCAGATTTTCTCCGTGCCGTCTTGGTGCTGACCACGACCTGCGCACTCGTCTTCGGTGTTGCCCTCGGCACCCGGGTCGGCTTGACGCACTTTGCGCATGGTCGCCTGCCCTTTCCTGCGACACGCGTGGCTGGCTCCAGGCTCACCCATCTCGCGGGGTTGTTGGGGCCCCGCGTGCTCACCACGATAGGGTGGTGGAGGCGTGGGCGCAGGACAATCTGAATTGGCATGTGGCGGAGCTGGCGGCGCCCGCCCCCATCCTTTCCACGACTCACGGAGACCGCGCGCCCGTGCCTCGGCACCCCAGTCGGGGCGTAGACACCCCTCAGGGGAGAGAACTGCGGCGTCGCGCGGGTTCTGCGCGCGCGGCCGCATTGCGAAATGCCGCTGCTGCTGCGCAGGCTGCGCCTCGCATCCGCGAGGTGGTGATGCGTGTCCGCGAGCCTGTCATCGCTGTCCGTAGTTCGGAGCCGCCGCTGCAGGTCCTCGCGAATTATTGCGGCAGCGCGCCCGGCCGCCCGCCGCCCGGCAAGGGCGCGCCGGCGCGTCTCCGCGCGGCCGCTGGTCGGGCGCTCGACCTCCCTGCCCGCGAGGTTCAGACTACCCACTCCGCGTCGCCACTCTGCTTCCGCGTGGTCCAGGCGGCATTGCAGGCCGCGGGGCATTCGGACCAGGAGCTTGGACGCTGGCTGGAGTCATGGGGATCGCGCGCCCTATCCGGCCAGGGGGGCACTTCCACTGGCGGAGTCGCCGAACGTCCTGAGTCCAGCCGATTTAGCTGCAGGCGCCTTCACATTTACTTCCAACCATCCGTCTTTCGAGGATTCCTACCGCGAGCCGGAGCCGCCCACGTTGGACCTCATTCGCGAGTACTTGGGCAAGGGCTTCGGCGAAGTATTCGATGACGAGGCTGCTGCCGCAGAGCGATTCGGTCCGATCTCCCCTGCATGGGTAATGTTCGCAAGGCCCGGCCAGGCGGCACATTTCAGAACCGCGCCATGCAAGATCTGAAGATCAAGTGCGTGAGCTTGACGGCGTCCACACATGAAAGGGTGTTCTTGCCCAGGGGCGTTGACCATGGGGCCGACCCGGCGGCGCTCGCCCGTGGGGCTGGCCAGATGTCGGGTGGACAGGTCCATGTTCTCGTACTTGATTTTCAAGACGCCATCATGATGGCACCGTTGCACGAAAGTGAACGTCGCCGCCGTGCTGCGCGATCCCCCGTTGGAGGGGCGTGGTCACGTCATCGCGTGGCGGGTCCTAGGTTTCGGAGGGATGTCGAACCCTCTGGTGCACTTCCGCCTCGGCTGGTTCATTGCGCGATCCTCGCAGGCGATGCAATGCCCCGACGAACGCCGTCTACAGCTTTACGTGGACGACCCGGCGCTGACTCTCGCAGGTACCGAGGCGATGAACCAGCTGAACGCCGACGTCGCGTCGCGCTGGTGGCTCGCCCTGGGGCTGGGGCTCGCCTGGAAGAAGGGCCTCTTCGCAGTGGGAGGGCACCGGTGGATCGGCATCGGGTTCGACATCGTAGGCGGCGTTGCTGAAATGTCTCTGCCGAGAGCCTTCCTCGATGACGTCGCCATCCTTCTGGGGCAGTTCGCGAAGCGTGGCGGCTGGGCCCCGCTAGCGATTCGCTATCCCTTGTCGGGAAAGCTTCACGGATTGCGCAAGTGGTTCCGGAGGCGGCGCCATTTGTAGAGTTGTTATGGGCTGCACTGGCGGCCGCGGAAGCGGCTGCCAAATCGACCCATCCCGAGGCGCCTCCGGGCCGAGTGGCGGCCCGCCTATTCTCGGCGGCTGCCGCTTGGTGTTTGGCTTTGGTTAGCCGAGCTGTTTTGCCTCTGCGCCGAGTGGTGCGTGAATTTCCCGACGAACATCGGCTACCTCAGGCGCTAGAGCACATCGAGTTTGTCACCACCCACCAAACCACCCCAACCCAACCCGAAGGCTCAGATTTACCCTCGATTTCTAGTGGGGGGGTCGGGAAACGTAGAAAAAAACACATGGGGAAGCCTTACCCCCCCCAACCCGAAATTCGGGTCTTCGGGTTGGGTTGGGGTGGTCTGGTAGGTAGTCAGTTTGACGCCTCTCCATAATTCGGCGGTGGCGTCCTCGTACGCGACGGAAAACCGATCCAGCACTGGCACTGCGCGTGGCCAGACTCGCTCTGTCGTCGTTTCGGCGCGGCCGTTGGGCTCCCAAAGTGGCAGAACCTCTGGGAGTGCATCGCGGCGCTCGTTTGCCTGTTGGTCTGGGCGGACGACCTCGCGGTTGGCCAGTGCTTCGCGCTCATGGGCGACAACGTCGGCGCCCTCACCGGCGCGGCCCATTTCAGGGCCCGTCGCGAGGTCAACGCCGTTACGCGGGAGACAAGTTGGCGAAAGGCCGCGTTTCAATGGAGCTACGTTGTAGCCCACCTCCCGTCTGAGGCGAACGACTGGGCGGATTCCTTCTCGCGGCGCGCAGCCGTCCCGCCGAAGCCCTTCCCCCTGGCGCTTCGGGCCGCTCAGGCTGTCGCCCCGCCTGCGCTCGACGTGATCTGGCGGACGTGGGTGGCGGATTGCCCGCCGCCTGCTCCGACATTGACTCAGTTGCCGGTGGGCGAGGGTGTTTTGGGCGCGGGATTCGATCGGCTCAAGGCTCAACGCTCAAGTCTAAGCGCTCAAGCTGCTGCGCCCTGGCGGCGGCCCGCCGGTCCGCGCGGGGCGCCCGGGCGCCCGCGCCCGAGGGGTTAGCCGCTAGCAAGGCGATCCCTGAACCTCCGTTCTCTGCGTCGGTTCCCGCGTTGTCCGTTTCGGCCCGCCCTGCTCCCTCTTCTCCTGAGCATCGGCGATGGCCGCTCTGCGCACCATGCAGGCGGGGCTGCTCTTGGCGATCCCGGGGTCTGCGCGCGCGACGTGCTTGGCCACCCGGCGACGACGTGGGCGACGGCGCCAAGAGTTGAGGCTACGCGCCCGAGGTGAAGGTCGTCGGCGGGCCTGGCTACGACTTCCCCGCCCACTCGTGGATCGCGAGAAAGGGCATCACGACCGAGCCCGTCGGAGCGGCGGAGGTCTTCGATTCCGCCACGGACTGCCAGGCCCTGTGCCTCGGCGCGGGGGCCGCTCACTTCGCCTACGATCCCGACGCGCTCTGCGTCTGCAACGCGGAGTATGCGGAGGCTTCTTGTTACCCGCTCTATGCTCCGTTCGAGTCGAGCAGCGCCGTGATCGCAGGTCCGGCTTTTTGCGGGGCACGCTTCCGAGTGGAGCATGACTTGGGCGCCGAGTTCAACGGCTGCGGCTGCGTGCCCGAGGTGAAGATCTTCGACGGGCCTGGCCACGACGTCTCCGCTCACTCGTGGATCGCAGGCAAGGGCACCGCGACCGAGCCCGTCGGAGCGGGGGAGGTCGTCGATTCCGCCACGGATTGCTAGGAGTTTTGCTTCGGCGTCGGAGCTGCCTATTTCGCGCACGAGCCCGACCAGCTCTGCGTTTGCAAAGACCCGCACGAGGCCTCGAATTGCTTATTTGTTCGGGGAGCGCACAAACATTAATGCTGGACCGACAGTGTGCCAAGACTGCTTCAGGGGCAGCGACATGGGCGCCAATTGCAACGGCTGCGGCATCGCGCCCGAGGTGGAGTCCTTCGGTGGGCCAGGCTGCGACTTCTGCCCTCACTCGTGGATCGCGAGCAGGGGCATCGCGACCGAGGCCGTCGGAGCGGTGGACGAGCTCGACTCCGCCATGGACTGCAAGGCCTTCTGCCTCGGCGCCGGGGCCGATTACTTCGCTTACGAGCCTGGCCAGCTTTGTTATATTGCCATGCGGCTGCGCTTCGGGCAGTTGGACGCGTATCTGAATGGCATCCTCGAGTTACGGAGCAATGACTGCATCGTGGAGGGCGCAGACATGAATACCTCCGCTGCCATCTATCTGAGACCAGACATGCAGTTAAACGCGATGGACAGGACCACGGTCATGCTGGAGGAGGCCCCAGAGATGTCGATCATTGACCCCCTGATGCCAGGCCTCGCTTCTGCGATGCCGGTCGCGCGCGCTGGCGCAGCAAGCGCTCCGACAACCCTTGATTCCTCCACTTCTTGCCGAGCTGCCTGGGCATCGGCGCAGACTTGGACGACGCGTCTCCTGAAGCGGGGTGCTCGGCATGGGCTGCGGGGAGCCCGCGTGGGGGAGGCTCGCCATCCTGGGCCTGCCGGTGACAGATTTCATTCAAGAACGCCGCCCAGGGGCGCACGTGCCCAGGCACAGCACGATCGAGACCACGGCGACACTGGAAGCCGGATCAAAGCATGCCAAATTGCAATTATCACGGAGGCTTCCAAATGCTTGAATACCTCATACAATGCTTTGTTCGTCCCCGAGGGGTTGCACATCACTTGTCCTGAAACGCGTTTTCCCGTATATCGAGATGGCGATTTTGACCAATTTGATAAGCTCATTTCGGCAGGAACTGCGGGAGTGCGGATTCACGGGATTTCCGCCCCAGTCTTGAAGCGAGCTCTAAAGCAACGTACACTCAGCACCAGTGGTAAAATTTCGGTCTCAGACGTCATCCGAAGCCTTTGGGGTTTCCACGGAGACCCAACGCACGCTTTGGCAGCGCCCTCTAACGGTTTGTCTTCTCGCGTGTTCTGTCGTGCATTGCGCCATCTGCACATGCTGAAGCGCGCGGGAAGTTGGCAAGACCATCTGAACCATATTATTTCCTCATTGGTACGCGTTCATGTTGAGCTCAGAGTGGGCAGTTGAACAGCTCACAGTGCCCATTTCGATACATGACGTTCCGATTCGCAATACTATACATTGGTGCAGGAATGCGCGCTTCCGCTTGAAAGGCCTCGCTGGAGAAATCGGCGGAAGCAGGTATCATAGAATCTGTTGTTCGGCAACAGCGCGATGGGATGCGTCGATATTCCTTCACGTGCAAGAACTTGCGAGCCGAAGCCTTAATTGCAAATGCGCGATCGCGCGACGCGTCTGGCGCGCGCGAGCGGGAGATCACCCATTGATGGTTGCATACGCGTCGCCGGAGCGAGTTGCGGACTTGCTTAGGGAGTTAGCCCGGCTCATGGCTGAACATCGCGTCCAAGTGGCCAGGGGGGCCAAACACTGGATCGTCTTTCAGGCTCCTGAGGCAACCCTTGATGCGCTTGTTGATGCAATGTCGCATTTTCTTATCAGCGATGACTGCGGCTCAGGAGTTGCCCGTGTAATCTGCCCGTGCCAGGACGGGCTTGCGCAGTCTTTGTCGCATCCAGCTCGTGGGGCAAACGCCTCCTCCGTTCCACCTGGACATAAGAAGTTGCAAGCGCATGTAGATCCAAATGTTGAAATTGACGCGGCCCGGGGATTTTAGCTGCCGTAGGGGTCGACACACACAAAGCGAACCTGTGTTTTGTTGAGGGGCGCGCCGCGCTGCGCTCGATTGCCCCGACGTCCGCAGCTGAAGCACTCATCGGCTTGACGCGGGCGCTGAACACAGGCGGGTCTCGTTTCGCGGTTCGCTTCGCGGAAGATCTGCGCGAAAACGTTCAGAGCGCGAATTCCAAGAAGAACCGTCGCCCAGCTGTTCAAAGCACCTCAGACCCAAAGGCGGCGAGTTTCATCGCCCCGTTGCCAGACGCCCTAGCAATCGGGGGCTTGGCGGCCGAGGTGCAATTCAATGCGCTGCAGTGCTGCTTTGAACCAAGTAGCCGAAGAGGTGCCGGAGGAAGAGTTGCCGGATTGTTGGCAACGCGCAGAGGCAATGTTTGTTGATGAACCTTTGGCTTCCTACGACCGCTTGCACTCCAGACACGCAATGCTCATGGCAGGCCCTCAGCGCACCGATGCTCAGCGGCCTGCCACAATGAGTGTCGATGACGACAGTAGCTTACCAACTAACTGGAAGTTAGATTACGATTCCCCCGTGCATGACGTTGGCGCGGGCATTCAGGATGTCGCACTTGAAGCAGGACCTCACATCAGTCTTGCTGACGCTGACTCCTAATGGCCCCAGCGCGATCGCGCAGATTTTCTCAAGTTGCCAGCAAAGGTCCAGAGGGGAATTGGTTAAGACCTGCTGTTGGGGACTTGGTTGTACCTGGCGCTTCCGTTGCGAATTTGAAGGCGCGTCGCGATCCAAAAGGCCTGGCAGGGGAGGGGAATGTATATCTGCATGCCATCGCGCCGCGAAATTGCAAATCGGCGTCGCAAGCAGCAAGCGTTTTTTCTCGATAGGGAAGCACGGGGAGGCAGGGGCGATGAAGAAGGCTAGCGAAATAGCTGAACAGTGGTCTGCTGCATTTATCGCGAGGGCTGACGCGGCCTGCTCGAGGCAGGCGCGTTTCTGCCCGAAGTGGCCTTGGCCCCACAGGAAGGAGACGATATTGCCCACGCAAAGAGTTGATCTGCCAGCAGGCCATTAAACATTGAGTGCAATTTGTTGCAGGGTCTGGTCGGGGCGAGTGCAACTTTGGAAGTGGCGCGGAAAGGCGGGGCCCATAAGGTCCTCGGGGATACTTTCGGGGAAAGGGGACCAGGGCCTCCAATTAAACCCAGCGGGTCGCTTGCATGATGGGAAGTGGTATCCGCTCCGCCGGGGGCGATCCCGACTTTGCCAGCGCTGCTGTATATAACTTGCGATTAATAGGAATATCAGACCCACTGGTTCCCTCTCGTAAGATGGCGAACGCTCGTTTTCTGCAGGGTAAACATGGCATTGCGATGTTTTTTTTTCGGGCTGCACAACTCAAGCGCGGTTGCGCAAGACACCTTTTTCTGGCGCATCGCTGGTGGACGCACGCTGTTTCACTGCGAAGGCCCCCCCTCCTGGATTGGCCCTCTTCGCGCCAGACGCCCTGCTTCGTGAAGTTGGCTTGCATGGGGCCCCTTGAATTCGAGTCGCATCACGTCGTGCTCGCGGAGGGTGCCGCCCGCGGCTTCTGGTGCAAAGTTGAGGGCGCAACCCGATTATACATTAACGTGCATTTGAACAGTCATTCCAGTGCCACTCGGGCTGCGCAGCTCCATGCGCCGTGCCGGGCCGTGAATCAATTCCGAACGAATGGGGGACATTGCTGCCTTGAGTGCGACAGGAATTTCGTGGCGGATCCCGAGCAATACTCTTCCTCGGCGGCCGAAGCATGGCACCCAAGTATGCCCGTGTTGGAGGCCTGGGACGCGTTTCTGCGGTCCGCTGGAGCGCCGGAGTCGGGCGAACTTGCTGATTTTCTTTCCCGGCGAGTTGGGCTTTCAAAATTCGGCGAAAGTAGTGGATTGGAAAAGTGTTGGACTGGGGTTGGACAAGTTTTGGGCTTCGCACGGGTGGGGCGTGACGGGTTGCGGCGCCTGCATCGTCAGCAGTTTGTTCATTTGGTGAGGGACATCCCCAACGAGCATGCCTCCGACCATTTGCCCGTTGCTGCATGTTTCAACAGGCGGAAGCCCAGGAAGAGACAGTTCCGCCGAGCAGCAGCGACCGCACCTATGCCACTATGCCAAATTGGCTTGTCAATGACAGCAGATTGTTTGAAGACTTGTCTCAGGCCGTAGATCAGCGGCGCGTGCGGCGATCTTGTGGCTTGCAAGGTTTGCGCGAATTCCGCGATCTAGCACAGGCCTGCGCTAAATGATTTCTCGGAGAAGGTCGATGCTTTGCACGACTCGCGTCGCGTAGGTTTGAGATTGCGGTGGCCATGCACGTCTCTGCTCGCGAATGCAGCAACGCCGCCCCTGGCCAGTTTGCTCGTTGGATGTTTGCATGCCCAGACTTGACCAGTGCTGCACCATTGTTCGTTTGACGGATCCGTCGCAATTGCTCGAGTTGCTCCGCGAGCTCCACGAGAGCGTCGTCCGCGAGTAGGCCTGCCAAGAAGCCCAGGACCAGGCGCCAGATGCTGCCCCAGCGACGGTCTAGCCGGAATACTTCGCCGAGAGGCTCTGCGACGAAAGGGAGGCCCAAGAGGCGACCCGCGCAAGTTTCAACGCTTGCTGCAGGATTGGAATGTTGATCTTGGCGGAGCCTCCCCAGCGTTATCTCAATGCGAAGTTGCGGGTGCATTGCTCAGCATATCCGACGACACATCTCCAGGAAAATTTGGTGTGAGAGGACGATTGTACAATCTTCATGCCCGCGCATTCGCTTCGGCATTCACTGAGGCATTCGATGGACTTACTGCTGGCAGGGGCATCGCACCCGATCACCTAACCGAGTACGTTTGGTTCGCCTTGCCGAAGAGCGCAGGCGCCGACGCGATCTGCCAGGTCCGCGACTTTTATTTGCCCAATGAGAATGCGAAGGTTATTGGCCGCACGTTTGTTCGCATGCTTGATCGCGCTTGCGCCGCGCAGTTGAACGAACGACAGCAGGCCTTTCTGAGCGGGGGACACATTGAGCGCAATGCCATTGGCATCTCAGAAGCCAGATCGAGGGGACAGCGAGATAAGTCAACTTTGCGTTCTTTCGTTGTTCTTAGATTGCAGCAAAATGGGAAAATCGCATGTCGTGGGAATGGGCCACGGCAGTCTTAACCCGCGCGCGACTGCCGGAAAGCTTGCTGCGCGGTATTCAACAAGCGACGCATGAGCATGGGCATTGCGCGTATGTGAGTTTCGAAGGCGACGTTTTCATTGCAGTGCATGTTTTCTCTGGGTTCCGCCAAGGCCATCCCTTGAGTGCGCATTCGTACATTATCACAGTGGGCCCCTTTTGCATGGGGCGGCCCGCCCTCCAGGCGTTTCCGAAGTGTGGGGCTTCTGCGACGATTCGGAGCTAAATTTTGATTCGATCACTGGTCTCTCCACGGTAGTCGCCTTCATTTATGAATTCGAGGGGGCATCAGGCCAGGCCATCAACGCATTGAAGAATGATTGGGTCCCCAACAGACGCCTGACCCAGGCTGAATCTGACCAGCTTGGGCACTTGTGGCCACATGCGCACACCGTCAACAAGCATGAAGCATTGGGGTGCCGCCTCGGCCCCGACGCTACGCTGCAAGACGCGATGCAAGAAACGCTCAGTAAGCTCCGGGCGCGCTTAGCTGCCCCCAGGAGTATCCGCGCCAGTCTTGCAACCCGGCTACTTGCATGGAACGTGTTCAGGTGGCCGCTCTTCTCTTACGTAAGTAATTATGCGATGATCGATACGCGGAGCGTGCGCATCGTCCAGGACATCTCCTTCTTTGAAAGGGCACGGTGGTGCCCTCTCTCAGTGTTCTGCCATGCCAGAGGGTCGTTTAAGACGTTGGTGGAAGCAGTCGACCCGTGCCTGGCTACAGTTGCACATCCGTTCGCTGCTGCGATGAGAGTGGATTAGGCAGGATGCCTGGATATGTCCCAGTTTGCTTCCTGGGCGAGCACCGTTGGTAACGCAAGCGAGCTGAGGCCCTTAACTGCTTTTTCTGTGGCGCATCGTGCTTTTTCATGGCATCGCAGGTTGCGCGGTTACGGAGGTCGCGGCCGACGCGCGGAGTCGCACGCGGCGCGCGCGAGCCGCCAGGTTCAGCACCTACCGTCTGCTACACCAAAAGATGCATGCAGCTGAGTTGCCACTTGCGGGCCACGCGGTTGAAGCTCGGCTGGCCGTCCGCGGGCTGCAGCGGCAGCCAGGTCAGCTTGCGCTGTCTGTCATGCCGCCCGCTGTCCTGGGCGAGCGCCGCATCGCTTTCATGGGTCGACTGTTGAATGGCGAAATGACGACGCATCGGATGGCCCCCGCGTCTGGCAGGGCCGCGTCGCCATCCCCAGTTTGCCAGTCACCCGCTAGTGATTCAGTTGCTCACCGCGACTCGCGCGTTGTTGTGCGTTCTACGCTTGCAAATTTATGTCCAGAACACGCCAAGTTGACAATCCCACAGTTGCGGCTCCAGGAGCACCCTGGCGGAGGTTCTGGTCCCCAGCAGGTGCTGGCGATCGCAAGCGCCATCGCGCGAGTGCGTCGCTTACTCTTGCAGGGCCACGCGTTCTTCTCACACGAAGATATGCCTCGCCACGTGCGGTGCTTATGTGAAGACTCGTGGCTGGCGGGCAGCCCTCAAGAGCTAGCGCGTTCGGAAAAAGCGCGATTAGAGCGAGGGCCGTGCCTACGTTTGAGCCCGGGCGGACGATTTATGCCCCAGACGGGGCCGCTCGTCAGCAGGGGGCAGCGGGGCAGCGCCTATCCTCTTGCGGCAGCGTGCGTTTTCACGCAGGTGAGAGACGCGCAGTGGCATGTTGTGGCGCGATCTTCGGAGACGCAATGCACAGTGAGGCTGGGCATGCATGGGCGTTGCTTTCAGTTGAGCATGCTGTCGAGAACCCTGCCCCGCGAATGCGTTTTTTTGCTGGATTCTCTATTGGTGGCCCGGCAGTTGAGATGCGAGTGCAGACGTGCGTGCGTTGCGCTGTGCCCAGCCAACGAGCGCGCCTTGGCGTTTATTAAAAGGTTGCGCCGTCTCCCATCCGTGGAAGAGGTGCGCATAGACCACGTGTGCCGTCAGTTCAATGCGGATGCGGGCTCGGTGTGCAACTGGGTCTTGGACAGAGTGGCGAGCAACGTTCCACCGGACGCCCCGTGGCATCATGCGTTCGCGAACCATTCGGCATTTTTGGATCGAGCGCACGTGCCGCCACACCCCGGGCGCTCCGGGGCATTTTGGCTCAAGCGATCGCATTTGTTTAGATGTTCCCTGGGGGCTCCCCTTGCTAGACATAGATGAGCGCCATAGCTGCTGATGGCCCCTCCTTTGTGGCGGCGGCCGTGCAGGCGGCGATCCGGGAGCACGCGCCGAGGCGCACTGTTGCTGCTGTGGCTGCTGCGGTTGCGGGCAATGTGATGTGTGCGGCTGCGCGGCCCTCTGCGCCAGCGACTCTGCACAAGGAGCGAGCCCATGATGCGCAGGGCAAAGCTGAAGACTCCGACCATTTTGCTCAATTGCTGGAGAAACTTCGAGCTGTGCGTCGAGCCCAACGTTTACGAAAGGGAAAAACGCCGGACGGCCAAGCAGGCCATATGGCCATAGATGTCCAGCCTCTCCTCTTCCTCCTGATGGCCTTCAGCCTCGCGTTGAGGTCACTCCACATCTAGCAGGTGCAGCCGGCCAAAGCGCAGACCTCGGGGGAAGTCTTGCTGCAGAGCCCGCTCTGGCACCTGCTCCACTTCCGGACCGCTCTCGTTCACCCCCGCATCCTGGACGTACCCCGTTCTGATCAGCACGCCGCCGATACAGCCCCGCCTTCCGTGGCGGGCACACTGCAACGAGCTGAGACAGCAGACGGGGCGAGTTCTTGCCACACTGTGGGGAGATTTCTTCCAGCGTCATCTGTTCCAGACCCAGATGGGCGCTTCGGCAGGGAAGCCGTCCTTCCGCCGCGGTGAAGGCGCCAGCGGTTCTAAAGCCAATCGACCTGAACCCTACATGGGACAGAGGAGGAACTAGCCTGCTGCCTATTCTGTTTGCGCGGTCGCCATCCATGTTGCCGCTTCCTTACGCGTTCATGCATCCAGTTGGGAGGCTGCATACGCCGAGCATTCTGCACAAGTCTTGAGTCTACTACTACAAGTTTTTGAGCCAGTACATTTTCTGAGGGGTGTTTTTGTTTTTCTCCGCGGCTTCGTATTCCGAATGCGAACTTCTCCTTGGCAGCGCTTGGCTGCTACAGGCCCTTCCTCTTCGGGCCCCGTGGGCCCCCGGGGGCTTGGTTCTGCTTCGCCCCCACCCAATTCAGGACTTCGTCCAAAGCTGTACCCGCGTGCCCCTGCACTCTTCTTGCGCCTTCGCCCGCTCTTGCTCCTCCTTGTTATGCCCGGCTGGACCGGCAGCCGTGCTCGAGTTTTCCAGACATTCTTACACATGTTTCAGTTTCGCGTGTGATTTGTATGTTATTTTCCGAGCCGGCTCAAGACTACCAGACAAAACCCAGCAACCAAGCCGACTGAACCTACTGTCCTGGCAATTTTCGTTGTGATCGGACCACATCACACCAGAGGATAAATTAACCAGGCAGTTTTCGTTGTGATCATACCACATCGCACCAGGGGATCGATTAACCAAGCATGGCCGCGAAGATTGCTTTGGCAAAAAAATTGGCTACGCGCTGTGGGCCTCTCAAAATACGCCGTCGCCATTCGACATTTGTTTGGGTGCGCCATTCTTTACATTTCATCCCGCCATGATTACTCCGGCCATTTCGGCGCAAGCTCGGCCACTCCGTTTGCCGGCCTGTTCATGGGTTTCCGGCCCATGCTACGGCGCCGCCGGCGTAGGGAGGACCTGGTTCCGCTAGCCTCAACCCGCCCTCGGCGGGAGCTGGGGTCCACTGCGGTCCCATTTGGGCTTCCTGCCAGGGGAGGAGGCCCCAGGCAGGGGGTCGGGACTGGCGCAGGGGCGCAGGCATCCAGGGCTGCGGTTTCTGACGCAGCACCCGGCCGCGCAGCTATCCTGGCGCTGCGGGCTGGCGCGCCTGGCTGGCAGGAGTATGCCCGAGGTTCCATGCCGGACCTTCGGGAGGGATTTGCTCGCGCGCAGGCCATGGACGAGTTTTCTCGGGCAGTGTACGCGGATTCCTCCCGCGGGCCCATGGCGTCCAGGCTCAGGACTTGTGCAAGTCTGTGATCCCTGACCGTTGAGAACATCTTGGCTTTGGGCGCAAGTTTGAAAACCGGTCGATACCGTTCGGCCCGGCTCTACTTTTCCGCGGCCAGGGTCGAAGCTGAAAGGAGGGGTTATGCTGTGGACGTCTGCGCTGTGAGGGCTCTGGCCGATGCGGCTCGGGCGTGTGAGAGGGGCATGGGGCCCAGTTTTCAGGCTTCGCCGTTACCGATGGAGGAATTGCACCTTTTACCTGATGGCGAGGAGCCGTGGGTGCCAGGCGACCCGGCTAACCCGAAGTGGATGATCATCGCTGGCGCGTTGTGGATGCTCCGGGAGATCGAGATCTCATGCACGAGGGCATGTTTCGTCACTCCTGCTGGCTCCGGCCCTGCCTTGGAGGTGTCCTGGAACCTTCCAGCTTCGAAAACTGATTCAGAGGCGTTGGGGGCTGTTCGCACTTACGGGTGTTGCTGCCACTCGGGCCGCTTCGGCCGCATATGTCCAGCGCACACCGCTGCCTCCCAGGCCCATCGGTTAAAGAGGAAGTTCCCGGGGCAGTTTTCGGGAGGGATGCCCCTCCCCGACCTCCCCTTGTTCCCAGATCTCCTCGGGCTGCCCTGCTCTAAAGCGGTTGTTGCTGCGACCCTTGCGGCGGCAGCGGAGCATTTGGGTCTTCCTCGGCGGGGGCCGGGGGGGGAGGAAGAGTGGGCGGGGCACACCTTGCGGGCTGCTGGAGCGCAAGGGTTGGCCAGGGCTGGGCTCGGTTCCGGGGCCATTCGGTTTTTGGGCCGTTGGGGCTCCTCAGCTGTCCTTGGTCATATCCGCGAGGCTCCTCTCGAGGTTTCCGCTGGATGGGCACTGCAGGCGTCTTTGGGCACGCGGCTGGAATTTGGGGAGGCTCCTGAGGGGGCGCCGCCGCGGTTCTGGGGAGGCGGCCCCGGCACGGGACATCGCCACGAAGGGCCCCGAGGCCAAGGAGCGCACAATTCTTGCGGAACGCGTCAACGACTTCGAGGTTGCAGTGGCTTCTGTGCGCCAGAGGCTGGAGCTCGAAACCGCCAGCGTTAGGCGTCTGTGCACGGACGGCCCCGAGTTTGTCGAGAACGTTCGCTCCTCGGTTGTGCATTGCGTGCAGTTTGGCGAAGTTCGTGCGGCTGGCACGTCGAGTTGAGCAGCCACCGCCGCGTAGAGGCCATTCCCAAATTGCACGAGTTCATTCGTGACAAATGCTTCCCTGTAGAAAGGGAGGCAGCTAGAGCTGCGCTTCACACTTCTATGTCTGCGGCTGCCTGCGGTGGTCCATAATCGCAGTTGGGGGCGCGGGAGCTCCGGGGATTTCCCCCGTGAGCTCTGGCGATTAGGCCCCCCTCATTGGAGCGAGGACATATGCCGCCATATGCCATAGGCCCAAAAAAATGCCCGTATCTCTTGGGTGGTTTGGGTGGGCAGACGTACATAATTTTTTCAAACTGCACGGGGACCGAACGCAGGCCGTAACGATTGTAGGAGTCGATGGTTGCTTCCTGTTCTTTTGAATGTTGCTGCGTTATCTCGCTAGTGATGTCCAGTGCACGGATCCAAGAGAATAGACAGGAATGTTCTCAGAAGGTTCGGCGGAGCGTTCCCAGAACGTTCTGGATACAGACGGGTCTTCCGTTATCTAGTTTTTTTTTATCCCGCATCGTTTCTCAACCCGTGCGTTCGTGCATCTAGTTGTTTATACCCAGCACCGTGTTCCTGTCCTTGGACACGTCGGGGGGCAGAGGTGTAGCAATCAGCATCTGCGGTTTTGCTTGTCATTGTGCTCGTGGCCATTTTGGCTCGAGCGACCAGCAATAGGGAATTGCTCCCAACGCGACCCTCCCCTGTAATGTTTTGGGGGGCGCGGGAGCTTCGGGGATTTCCCCCGTGAGTTCCGGCGACTAGGCCTCCCACATTGGAGCGAGGACAGATGCCACCATAGACCCAAACACTTGCCCATATCTCTTGGGTGGTGTGGGTGGGCAGACGTATTCACTTGCTACGAAGAATGATGCTATTAATAAGTATAACAGCACTCATACTAAGACGAATAAGAAGACTACTAATCATACGAATAATAATAATGGCACGATTAATGATAATAATTGTAAGGCTACCATAAGCATAATAATACTGCTGATAAACAGAAAAGACAAACAGCAATACGAAACAGAAGAAGACGAGCCCGACAACTACGAATACTAACGATACACTAACAATACGAATACTCATGATACTAATAATAAGAGGGATACTAGTAATAGCAGTAATGCTAACAATACGAATGATAGTAATACTATGAAGCGCACGAGTTATACTACAGCCCGCCGTTGCAGAGGCTGGGGGGTCGAGGGGCCACCGGTTGGCAGAAAAGCTGTCCGCGTCACCGAGCCACCGAGGAGGCACAGAGCCTCCGTGAGGGGCACGCCCCCTCCTCCTCCTCCTCCTCCTCCTCCTCCTCCTCCTCCTCCTCCTCCTCCTCCTCCTCCTCCTCTCCTCCTCCTCCTCCTCCTCCCCTCCTCCTCCTCCGTCTCCTCTCCTCCTCCTCCTCCTCCTCCTCTCCTCCTCCTCCTCCTCCTCCTCCTCCTCCTCCTCCTCCCTCCTCCTCCTCCTCCTCCTCCTCCTCCCTCCTCCTCCTCCTCCTCGTCCTCCTCCTCCTCCTCCTCCTCCTCCTCGTCCTCCTCCCCCTCCTCCTCCTCAACAGAACCTGTTCGTGGGCGAGCGGCCGCTGCGCCTGGCCCTGGTGGGCACTTGGCCTAAAACGGGTGGTGCAGGGGCCGCGGGGATCAGGTGGGGGCTCAAGGGACGGGGGTCAGTGCAAGCGGGGTCAGCCAGAGCGCCAGATCTTGCAGGCTCCTGCCAAGCCAGGGTTGCACTGATCCATGTCGGCGTGCAGGAGCCTGCAGGATCCTTTCTGGGATTCTGCAGGATCCTGCAATGTCTGACTGACCTGAGTTTGCATAGACCAGGTCAGTAGGTCCCCGAGGACGATGAAGAGGAGGAGGAGGAGGAGCAGGATTTTTGGATTGCGGCACTCAACTAGATGCAAACGATGGCAGTGGCAACTGGGAACGATGCAACAGTACGTACATGCAGCACGGGCGCCAAGGTTCGGTGAATCTCACACATACCCCGTTCTGTCCCCACATACCCCCTCATTGGACGGAACTGCACGGGGCTGGCACGACTAATGGCCAGCTCGACGTAGCTCTCATTCTGCACCGGAAGGGAAGGATAAGGGGCAAGACCGAGGGGAGGTATGATAAGATCCGAGAGGAGAGAGTAAGATTGGGACGCAGGTCCAAAACTTCCAGCTCGGTAGGAGGGCAGACCGAGGGGGAGGGTCGCGAGTAGGCTGGCTGACCACTCCGACCCGACTGCGCTCCCATAAGGCGGTGCTGCACAAGGAACGTACAACAACAGTGCGTCTTCCTGCGAGATGAAGGAAGAGAGGGCGCGGGACGGCAGAATTGGCACGACAAAAAGTTCGGCGACGTCCAATTACCTCCATCCTCCGTCCTCCTACCATCCTCCCAGCCAGCCTCCACATGTGCAACTATTGGCCAAGCTGCGCCAGGCGCACATTGACAAACATATCATCGTAATTGAATGCCTGAGGAGGGGGATGGGCAGGCATATGCATTGGTCCTGCCTGGACCCACCAGCGCACGCACATGTAAAACATGGCATCGGCGACAGTTCGGTCAAGGCACGCCGTCAGCTCACGCTTCGACTCGGCCGACTTCGCAACCGCTCCGCGAATCGAATAAGATCTGCATTGCACTCGGGCCCATTCCACTGCAAGTCGAAAGCTCGACATGGTGGCCTGCTGGAGGGCAAAAGGATCAGAGGGTGAACGTGATGTTCATGAACAGCACCGCGAGCACCACGGTCCGGAACCACGGCCATAGCAGCAGCAGCGCCGGAGACGGAGACATCGCACGCCTCGAGCCTCGGCCCCACCGGGGGGGCAGCACCTGCAGGAAGCGGTGGCGCACGGCGTAGAGCACCATCACGATGACCATGAACGACACCAGGAGCTCCAGGTTCCTGAGCCTCGGCCGCGGCGGCAGCAGTGCCAGAAGCGGCAGCTGTAGACGGCGCCCGACTAGGTGCATCCGGGGGCGTAGCACAGCACTCGATCGTGTCGCAGGGCGTAGAGCGCTATCACGTTATTCGCGAACCCCACCGGGATATCCACGTGTCGGAGGCGAGGCCGCGGCCGCGGCGGCAGCAGTTCCGGAAGCGCCGACCGCATCTCCAGCAGGTAGCCGCGGTTCTGAGCGAAGAGCATGATCGAGATGATCCTGAGCCCCGTCTTCGGCAGCAGCAGCGCCGGAAGCGGAGACCGCGAACCTCACCGGCTGTCGCCCCTCTGGGGGCGCAGCACCAGCAGGCAGACGTGTCGCAGGGCGTAGGTCACGATCACGAGGAGCGTGGACAACACCACCAGGAGCTCCAGATTCGAGAGCTTCGGCCCCAGCAGCAGCGGCGCTGGAAGCGGCCGCGCCAAACGCCCCGCGACGTGGCGCCTCCGGGGGCGCAGCACCAGCAGGGAGTTTTGCTGCAGGGCGTAGAGGACATTCACGAGGCTCTTGAACATCACCAGGAGATCCACGATCCGGAGCCGCGGCCACGGCCGCGGCAGCAGCACCGCCGGAAGCGGCAACCGCACGCGCCACCTTCCCGGGCGCCTCCGGGGGCGCAGCACCAGCAGGCAACCATGGCGCAGGGCGTAGAGCGCTATCACGAGGAGCGTGAACAACACCGGGAGCTCCAGCGTTGGGAGTTTCGTCCACGGCAACAGCCGCGCTGGCAGCGGCAGGCGGCCCATGCTGATGAATATCGCGTGCAAGTTGTGGCGGCAGTACACGCGGCGGCAGCATGTACGAAGAAACCGGCGAGGAAGGCGAAGGAACGCATGGCGTCGGCCATGCACGATACCACACTGTCGCCTCCACCTCCGCAGCCCCCGCGCGGATTGAGCCAGACGAAAGTGTGTAGCCGGCGGCGACGGTACGCTCCTCTCCACACTCATGTCGGAGGAGCACGCGCCGGCGGAGGGCCTCGCGGTCTCGGAGCAGCAGCACTAGCAAGCCCATCGGCACCTGCAAGAACCGTATCACGACCGTGAGGTACGCAAGGATGAGCGGGTTGGGGCAGAATGCGTCCACGGGTGTGGCCTTCGCAAGCGAACGCCAGCGCGGCCACGTCGCCCATCCAGACACGGCGGCCGACTCGGGCCTAGTAGCCAAGCCTTCGCACGGTGGCGCGACGGGGCGGCCTCGGCTGGCTGCCACCTCGGCGCCGGCCGGCCACGTTTCGTCGTGCACGGTCGTCTTCGGATCCAGGCGAGGACAGGTCGACGCGCATGGCAGCTGTCGCGGGAGGTGGTGGGGGCCAAAAACAGCACCCTGTGTGCTGGCAAAGGCTCCTGACCTGGGACGGCGGCTGGTGGAGCAGGAAGGAAGGAGGAGGGAGGATGGTTCGAGGCCTACCGAAGGGGGCTAGAGATGATGGTGTCGCAGGGTCACGCCGCATCGATGCTGCGCGGTCCTCTCCGTGTGATAGGCGTCGCCGATGCATCCCCGATGCCCCATTGCGGAAGCCCGCGCTGACGGAGGAGCAGCAGCAGGAGGAGGAGGAGCAGCAACAGCTAGCTACAAGCACGGGGCGTTGGTTTCTGGGTGGCTTCTCGAGGCTCCTCGTTGCCGAGGCTATAGATGCTTCGGTCCGGGTCCGGGTCCGCACCGGGTCCGGGTCATATTATTTTTCCCCCCGAATTCAGACCCCCTTGCGTCGTGAAGAAGTCACCGCGGAAGCTTGTTGCCCGCTTTCGGCCTCTGGGGGCTCTTCCTGGATCTCAGGATTGTCAAAAACGCACTCCGAGTGTCTTAATACGTAAACGCGGGGGGGCGTCACCACCGCCGATAGCCTCACATCGGCCCCCGTCGCGGGCAGCCACCGCGCGCCGAAGGCGCTCCGCCCCCCGTCGCGGCGCGACGACGAGGCGAGGCTGACCCCCGCCGGGGGGGGGCCCACGTTTATTAGGAAACCCAGAGTGGTCACGAAGGGCTTCATCCAGGACACCTACTTCATCCTGAATTGTTTCTGACGGCCCCAAGGAATGAAGGGTACCACAGGTCCGAAAACAGTGAAACTAATCCATGACTCTTTTCCCCCAGGCCCCATGTCTTGCCGCTTGCTGAGGGCAGTGGGGGACGAAGAACCCGTCTAGGGGAAGTTCCTGATAGTTTTTCAGTTCCCGTCTGTGAGAAAATTACATGCCTCGGGGGTGGTACTTGCTTCGTTCGCCCCCCACACATGGTCATTTCAGTGGAGCATAGTTTTGCGTCGTCCTCACCCTCGACCCCCTCTTCCCCGAGTTCTCACCGCCGTGTTCCTCGCCATAATCTTCGTCATCCTCTGCCTCTTCTCACTCCATTCCCCTTCCCCCATTCCGTCCTTGCGTTTGTCTGGCCATCTTCACCTCCCCCGCCGATCCTTCATGCCATTTCGTGTTCTATTCTGCGTCAGCGGTTGGTTTTTGAGCAATTTTCCATCATCGCACGACGCGAAGATCGCCAACGCTTGCGCCTCAGATCCATGGTCGTGGATTCCAAGGTGCTGTTCTACCCGCATTCCTTCCACCCCATCTTAATTCGTTATGTCTCTTGTGTTGCTCATCACCACCGCCACCATCATCATCACACATTCCGTGGGGTAACCCGATACTATTGAAAGGATACAGTGAATAATAGCATGGCCCCTGCGCAAGGATGGCATGTAGGAGTCGAGAAGTGTATGCAATCAGCACCATCATTAACATATTCGTCCGCATCCCGCCTTATCCTCCTTGACATCATCCTTGCTATTATTTCCCTCTTCCTGCCGCTGGTCATCCTCTTACTCGTCGTCCTCTCATACTCCGCCCTCCTCTACAAAGGTGCTGCTCTACCCCGTGTTGTGGGCAATCGCGAAGGTTGTCGCCCCCTCCATGGACCTCACAAATCACGTTCTTACGGCTACGCTGTTGAGGTATGCCGTGAACCTCGGATTTACAAGTTTGGCGCACATTGAGAGCGTATCCTACCACAGGCGCGTCATCAACAAGAACCCTCCAGCCAAGCAGCTTGATAGAGAGCTAGACTGGGACACTCCTGTGGTTGGCAGTGTGATAGCGTTCATTCTAGTCGAGAGGATCGCGCCATGGCTGTTGACCAACGCCACAGGCTTTTCCATGACCAGCCTCATACTTTGCATCGTGGGGCATTACGGCATCGTGGAACCAGTTTACTGGGCGTTCCATGTGGCGCTCCACTGGCCGAAGATGTACCAGGGTTCGCACAGCCACCATCATTCCTCGATTATCACGGAGTCGGTCTCTGGCACTTCGCATCCGTTGCTCGAGACAGCCGGCTATTTGGCGATCTTCTCAATGCCATTCTTGTTGCCTGCGTTCTACGGGCATTTCTCGTATGAGCTGGTGTACATCTACTTCACATTTTTCGACATCATGAATTGCATTGGCCACTGCAATTTCGAGTGTGTCCCCGAGTGGCTGCAGTGGGGACCACTGAAATATTTGATCTACTGCACAGCTTACCACTCGGAACATCACACCAAGTTTCGGAAGAACTATTGCCTGTTCTGCCCGCTATGGGACTACCTGGGCAACACTGTGAGCAAGGACACATACGCATTGCAGAAGAAGAGCTTGAGCCGCAAGGGCTATCAGAAGGTGGACGTAGTGTTCTTGGGCCATGGTTTCGGATGGAGCTCTATCCTCCACATGCCGATGGTGAGCCCCTACCTGTCCACGCAGAAGGCGGGAGATGTCAGGTGGTGGATGTACCCGTTCTTTCCGTTCTGCGCGCTGGTGACCCTCGTGTGTCGTGCGTGCGTCCGAGTGAGCTTGACCATGCAGCGTTACTCTTACAAGCACCTCGCGTGCGCCACGTGGGTGGTGCCTGTGCTCGCCTACAACTATGCGTGTGGTAAGGATCTGGGACCACTTGCGAACCCTACCCCTAGTGAAGGGCCAGTTTTCCACCACCACCACCATAAGTTGGAGGGGGAGGGGGCCCTCCTCCTCCTCCTCCTCCTCCTCCTCCTCCTTCTCTTCGTCCTCCTCCTCCTCATCTTCCTCGTCCTCCTCCTCCTCCTTCCCCCCTCCAACTTCTGGTGGTGGTGGTGGAAAACAGGCTATCACCTAGGTCTGATCCACGCTGGGGGAACCGATACCCCCGCTGGGGCTCACTTGGCTGCAGATCTCTGTGCAGCTCTGAGCCACGGCCGGTTTTTCAAAAAAAAAAAACGACCTGCAGGGGCGCGGCCAACCAGTGCGACGGAAGAAGACGGCGTCGACTGCGCAGGCCTTCGCGCGCAAGCTCACTTGCCTAAGGTGGCGCGTGAGCGCTCCTGTTTCCGATGTATCGTGCCGCGTTGGTAGCCCGCGCAAGCCGTGGCGCAAGGTCGCCAGGTCTTCCGTGCGTAAGACCCGCTTCTTTGCATCGCTCACATGCGGTTGTCTGCAGAGGAGTGGCCCTACATCAACACGTTGTTGCTGAGGGCCATCCGGGACGCGGACGAGCAGGGCGCAACGCACGTGGGCCTCGGGGCCCTGAACAAGGCCTGGGCGACCCAAATGCACGCGCACACGTGCGCAACCAGTCTGCAGTCAGGGCTTCTGGGACCGCCCAAGAAGTGAACGAAGACAGAAGCATAGACTCTCGAAATTCCGCGCGCATTTTTCTTGGGTCAGCGCTGGGCCCCCCTCGGCGGCGCCTCTAGCGCAGCCCCTGGCTCGCTCCCCGCGCGCCGGAAACGGGGGTCGATTGTCCTCTGCCCCCTGGGATCGACCCTTCCGGGGGGTCCACGGGCCCAGGATCGGCCCGGCCAGGCTCAGGGGCCACGATTAGGGGGGGAGAGGTTCATGTGGGGGGCGCATCGACCCCCAAGCGCCCGTTGATCGCCGACAGGGGCCCGGAAGCCCAACCTGCCCAGGAGCGTGCGGACTCACAATCGGGGGCCTATCGCCGATCTATCGGCGAGGCATCGCCCATTCGAGGTCCACGTTTCCCCCCCCGATGCCTATCCGCCCCTGTCGTTGCCCCCCACAGGCAGGGGTGGTGCTCACGCGGCGCTGGGCCCCTTAGGGGCCTGAGCAGCATCGGGTGCGGGTGCGCAGCTGGTACTCAGAGGGGGAAAAGGTACTCTGGGTTTTCTTAGTATGCGTGGGGGGTACCCCCCCGACGGGGGTCAACCTCGCCTCATCGTCGCGCCGCGACGGGGGTCGGAGCGCCTTCGGCGCGCGGTGGCTGCCCGCGACGGGGGTCGATGCGGGGCCGTCGGCGGGGGTGACGCCC
>CAUYUJ010000001.1:463014-470514 GCA_963575745.1 Prorocentrum cordatum | reverse complement strand
GTAGTCGAAGACGTAGCCGTAGTCGTAGTCGCAGTCGTATTGGCAGTAGCACTAGTAGTAGTAGTAGTAGTAGTAGTAGTCGTCGTAGTAGTAGTAGCAGTAGTAGGGGTAGCAGAATTCGTGTAGCAGTTGTAGTCGTAGTAGTAGTCGTAGTGGTAGCCTTCGTAGTAGTAGTAGTCGTAGTAGTAGTAGTAGTAGTAGTAGCAGTTAGTAGTAGCAGTAGCAGTAGCAGTATGAATCGTAGTCGTAGTCGTAGTAGTAGTAATAGTAGTGGCAGTCGTAGCTTCAGTCGCAGTCGTAGTGGTAGTAGTCATCGTCAGAATATCAGCCGTCGTAGTAGTAGTAGTCGTCGTCGTGGTCATACCCGTAGTCGTTCGTAGTCGTGGTCTTCGTCGCAGGCGTAGTGGTAGTCGTAGTAGTCGCCGTAGTAGGCGTAGAAATAGCAGTAGTAGTTGTTGATGCGGTAGTAGTAGCACTCGTCGTTTTCGTCGCCGTAGCAGTAGCAGTAGTATTAGGGGTAGTAATCGTAGCAGTAGTCGTAGTAGTAGTAGTAGTAGTAGTAGTAATAGTAGTCGTAGTAGTAGTAGTAGTAGTAGTAGTAGCAGTAGTAGTAGTAGTGGTAGTAGTAGTAGTAGTCGCAGTGGTAGTGGTAGCCGTAGTAGTAGCGTAGTAGTAGTAGTAGTCGTAGTAGTAGCCGTCGTCGTAGTAGTAGTCGTAGTAGTGGTAGTAGGAGTAATAGTAGTAGTAGTAGTCGTAGTAGTAGTGTTAGTAGTAGTAGTAGTCGTCGTAGTAGTAGTAGGAGTAGAAGTAATAGTAGCAGTAAAAGTAGCAGAGGTAGTGGTAGTAGTAGTAGAAGTAGTAGTAGTAGTAGTAGTAGTAGTAGTAGTCGTCGTAGTAATAGAAGTAGTAGTTGTAGTAGTAGAAGTAGTAGTAGTAGTAGTCGTAGTAGTATTAGTAGTAGTAGTAGTAGTCGTCGCAGCAGCAGCAGCAGTAGTAGTAGTAGTAGTAGTAGTAGTAGTACTAGTAGTAGTAGTAGTAGTAGTAGTAGTAGTAGTAGTAGTAGTAGTAGTAGTAGTAGTAGTAGTAGTAGTAGTAGTAGTAGTAGTCGTAGTAGTAGTAGTAGTAGTCGTAGTAGTCGTAGTAGTCGTAGTAGTCGTAGTAGTCGTAGTAGTAGTAGTAGTAGTTAGAGTAGTAGTCGTAGTAGCAGCAGTAGTAGTAGTAGTAGTGTCGCAGCAGTAGTTGGAATAGAAGTCGTAGTAGTAGTAGTAGTAGTAGTAGTAGTAGTAGTAGTAGTAGTAGTAGTATAGTAGTAGTAGTAGTAGTAGTAGTAGTAGTAGTAGTAGTAGTAGCAGTAGTAGTAGTAGTAGTAGTAGTAGTAGTAGTAGTAGTAGTAGTGGTGGTAGTAGTAGTAGTAGTAGCATTAGAAGAAGAAGTAGTAGTCGAAGTAGCCGTAGTAGTAGGAGTACTCGCAGTGGTTCTAGTATTGGTCGTAGTGGTCGGAGGAGGAGGATAAGGCGGGAGGAGGAGGGAGGAGGGAAGAGGGAGTAGGGAGGAGGGGAGAGGGAGGAGGGAGGAGGGAGGAGGGAGGATGGAGAAGGGAGGAGGAGGAGGAGGACAGAGGAGGAGGAGGGGCAGGAGGAGGAGGAGGAGGTGGGAGGAGGAAGGAGGGAAGAGAGACAGGAAGGACTTCCTCCTCCCTCCTGTAAGTGTAATCAAGTTTGCTTATTTGAATCCTGACTCGGGACGAAGTCGGACCCCGTCGGCTTTGGAAAGCAGCCAGGGCCACGGTGGCGGAAACATGTAGCTGGGATGGCGTGGCCGGCTCGGCTTGTTGGTACGGAATGTGCTTTAGAAGGCCCCCGAAGACACTTGATTTGTGGCTGGAAGGACTAGCAAAGGGCCTCCGAAACCTCAAGGTACGCTTTAGCCAAGACAGGTGCGCATCGTGTGCGGTTTTCTCCTGGCATGAAGCCAAGCTTACGGCGACGCGGCGACGGGGTGCGCGTAGGGCGAGCTTCCTGGCAGCAGCACGTGGGCTTGTCTCGAGCAGACACGCGCGGCACGAATTTCTTGACGCGTCGCGTACCCCCACGAGCCCATGCAGAAACGATCGCATGGCGAGTGCCCCGAATCATGGAAGTGTGGAGGCATGTTCGTGTCCATGCCACGGCGATGTTGTTGCGGTCTTCTTTGGCTTTCTTGGAGTTATCTTGGGATCTCTTTGTAATGAGGTGATCGTTACCTTTGATTACAGGATGAGGAGGGAACGCAAGGATGCAGGAAGCATGGGCTATCCTGATATGATTTGGGCCACGTCAGCCTTCAAGCCTCATAGGGGTGCCCCCAATTTGCCAGCGTCTTCGGAACACCACTTGTTTGCTCAGTGATTGTGGTCTTGGGCGAAGGGAAGGTCCTCACGTATGGGGCCCCGTCGCACTTTCTGGTTCAATCCCCAGCTCGAAGCACGGGGCGACCGATTGCGGCGGCTGCCCCTGCCTGTGTTGCCGTTCCCCACACAGATTGCCCGAGCGCGCGAGCGGGCCGGGTGCCTCATGGAGGAGATGGGCTCCTGGATCGCGGAGAGCCCTCATTGCGGGAGCTCCCCAGGCGGGAAGTCGGGGTCCTGGCTGAGCGGGAGCGACTGCAGGACCACCGTCGGCTCCACGGCAGGGAGCACGGGCGAGGCCTCGAATGGGAGCGCCTGGGGCGTCCTGGGCAACTCACGGCAGGCGGGCGGAGACCTCAAGGGACACAGCTTGCGCGGCATCCTCGAACGCGCGGCACGCCGCTCTGGCGCGCCCGCGGCCAGCATGCGGCACCCTCCGAAGCTCCTCCCGGAGGAGGACGAACGCGAGGCGGAGTCGTCCTCGGACGAGCAGGAGGGCGGCCTGCCGCTTGCGGGCGCCGCGCCGCTGGCCCCCCGCAGGCTCTGGACCGCGCTGTCGCTCCTGCGCCAGTCCCCCGGCGATCCCGGCGCCGCGGGGGCGCAGGGGGCGCCGAGCCCGCCCGAGGGGGCCGGGCACTCGGACGGCCGCCGCGGGCCCGCGCCCGGAGGCCCGCCGCGCGGGGCGGCCCGCTCGAGGGGCCCCGGGGAGGCGCCGGGCCAGTCACAGCGCCTGGCCGCCTTCGCGCCGCCCCCGCGCGAAGGCCTGCGCGCAGCGCCGCAGGGCCCCCGCAAGCCCGCGGGGCCGCGCCCCGAGCGGGCGCGCCTGCGGCGGGCGTGCTGGGCCGAGCTGGAGAGCGGCGGGGGCCCCGAGCACGGCGACGACCCCGCGGGCGCCGCGGGCGAAGGGGCGCAGGGGCCCCGGGCCATCCTCGGCCTGAGCCCGCGGGGCGCCTCTGAGGGCCCGCTGCCCTCGGGCCAGGGCCCCGCGGGCGCCGCGGGGCTGGAGGGCGCAGAGGCCGCAGGTCGGAGGCCCTGGCCCTGAGACGGACCCGAGCCTCGACCTGGCGCCGCAGGCCAGAGGCCCCGACCTCTGATCTGACTCGCCAACGGCCGCTTAGGGCGGACCTGAGGAGGAGTCCCCGCCGACCCATGATCCCTGAGATGGGCCCGAGTGGCCCCCGCCCCTGATCTGACCCCAGGCCCCTGTAAGGACGGAGAGCGGGCTGGGCCACGATTCCCGGATCTCGAGTGCACAAAACAAGGGCACAGAGGCCTAGGGTTAAGTCGGGCCTGTCCCTCGACAGGAGGAATATGCAAGAATGGTAGAACAATTGTCGGGGAACGATGTGTCGACAATTCCTTGATATTTTTTTGCATATTTCTATTATCTTACGTGTACCTTCCAAATTGCGCCTGTAAGAGGACACGCCCGACCTAAGCCTAGGGCGAAAGCATCACATTCAAAACATCGGAGCGCTGGCTGTCCCAGCCCCTGGCGTCGTGGCTTCACGAGGCGTGTGCCTCGTTTTTTCTGGGTCGTCGGTCGCCCACGCGGCCGTCGGTCTCTCCCTCGGCGGATTTCCGCCCCATTTTCCCGCATGCTTTCGCTGTAGAGTTATGATGTTCCAGCCATCGTTTGCCTCGAGCAGTAGAAAGAATTTCGTGCACCAGGAGGGTTTCGAGACTGAAGGTTTTTCGCGTCGCGGGCTCTGGGAGGCGATACTCGTTCGACACTTCGCCAGCGTGTCGGGCAGACACTGTTTCGATATTGTTTTGAGTACTCCAAATTGGTTACTTTGGGATGTGGTCCTTAAATACGATGGGAACAACATACCTGTAGATAGCAAGCCATCATGTGGCCAACTTCACCGGGACGTCATCAGAATTCGTATTTTGCTTTTCCGTCCATCGTTGCGAACCTCTTGATGGGCCCATAGCGACGCTCGTGGGCCTGGCCCGACGCCGGGCCACGTCTGGAGCAAGTGTCGTTCTGGCAGTCTTGTTCCATAGTGAGGTATGGTTTGCGGCCTACCTTGCCACTTGTGCAGGGGCCCCTCCGGTTTACTTTCCTTCGCAGTCGTTTTGTGCCCCGGAGGGCTTCGTTGAGACGAGTTCCGTGTGATTGTATCCTGCCCCATGTTTTTCCTCTCCCTCGTTCTCTCTCTTTTTTTCTCTCTCTCTCTCTCTCTCTCTTTCTCTCTCTCTCTTTCTCTCTTTCTGCTGTGGCCGTTAGTGGTCGGAGCGCTTTCCTTGAGCGTCTGAGAGTAAATTTACTTCAGATGCTCAGGCTCGAGTTGCAAAGCGGGTAGCCCTCGCGACGTGCGACGTTTAAGTTGAGTAGTTGTTGGGCCTCGTCACAGCGGGGCGTTTGTTGCACTCTGTCTTGTCCTCACCGCCGTCTGCCTACACACCTGTAGAGGCCGACGTGCGCGAGACGGTCGAGGGCCGAGTTACGACGAGTCTTGGGACATAAAGGTCCCCAAGAGGCTTTTTTGTTTACTGAAGAGCGCGAGAGCGCAGGGGGTGAGGCGTCCCCCCGCTCGAGACTGTGCAATCGAGCGGGGGCGACGGGCAGCCAGCGTGCTCGCACACACCATGCACACCACAAGAAAAGGCGATACCCCAAGGCTCGGGTACTAGGGCAGGCTGCGTAACCTGCACCGCCAAGCACGAGAAACGCAAGGTGGCAGTGTTGCCACCAAGAGAAAAAAGATCGACCGCCCACACAAGGACGACGAGACCTGCCGCCCCAGGTGCAACTAGCGCCAGGACGACGGCATGCCTCGCCCCAGATGCGGCCCCCAAGAGGCTCCCGAGAGGGCTGCAAGAGGCCCCCAAGAGAGCCCCACGACTGTCAAAGGCCTCGAAGACGCCACAAGACGGCCCAACAGGGCCCCACGACTGTCCAAAATTGTCCCAAAAGGGCTCCCAAAGGGCTCCGAAAGGGCCACAAGACGGCCCAATATTGCCCCAAAAGGGCTTCCAAAGGGCTCCACACGGGCTCCCAGAAGAGCCCCAAGAGGCCCAAGAGACGCTCAATAACACCATGGCTCCCATCAGCGAGTGGTGACGTAGCAATGTTTTGACAGCAAGGCTCCCAGAGCGGGGTGACGTACAAAGCTCGTCACGCCAAGGCTCCCAAGAACGAGCGGCAACGTAAAAGTCTCTGAACACCAGGGCTCCCAACGGAGAGCGGCGACGCAACAAGCTCTCCACACCAAGGCTCCCAAGAGCGAAGGGTGCCATGAGCCATCTCGGGCAAGTTCCTGAGGCGCTCTTTCCGTTTCCGTTCCGGCCCAGGTGACGGAAACAGCGAGGTACGAGCGAGAGACGTTTCGCAGAGGGCGAAGCCCTTCTAGGGAGGGGGTCCGGAGGAGGGGTCAAGCCCAGATGAGGTGGTCTAAGTGCCTTCGCGCATCCCGTTTCCTTTGTTTTTTTTCGAGTGAAGCGGCTTCCGGGCGGCTCCCATGGCCTGTTTCTTCATATTTTTGTTTGGTGAACCAGCCAGAGCTCTCCAAGACGGACTAAGAGGGCCCCAAAAAGGCCTCAGACGGCTCCAAGACGGCCCCAAGAGAGCTTCAGATGGTTTCCAGCCGGCCCAAGAGAGCCTCGAGAGGGTTCCAGAGGCCGTCAAAAGAGCCCCCGAGAGGGCCTCAGGAGGCCAACAACCTTGATTTCCTAAGGGTTTTGCCGGTTTTTCTGATTCTTCCCTGTTCGGTTCCAGAAGGGCCCCAGACGGCCCAAGAGGCCCCAAAAATCATTTCAAGACAGCCCAGAGGCGCCCCAAAGGAGCACAAAACGGTCCAAGAGGGCCCCCAGACGGCCCCAGAGGAGCCCAAATCGGCCCAAGAGGGCCCGAAGACAGCCCCAGAGGGCCCCAAGAGGCCCCCAAGAGGCTGACCATGCTGGATTATTTGAAACGTCGGTATGACAAGTACGCCCCTTCGGGCGACGCCTGCGGTAGTGCTCTCCTGCTCCATCGAAAAAAAAGAGGCCCCCAAGAGGCTCCCGAGGGCTCGGAGGAGCAATGCTTTTTTGGTGCAGAGTGCCGCGAGGGTCGATCCTAGCCGCAGGGGAAAAAGACGGCGCTTTTTCTGCAGATTTGCTTGTGCGGGCTCCTTGACACGAGTTTCATTGATTGCCCCAAGTGCTCC
Source organism: Prorocentrum cordatum (assembly GCA_963575745.1). Taxonomy (NCBI): domain Eukaryota; class Dinophyceae; order Prorocentrales; family Prorocentraceae; genus Prorocentrum; species Prorocentrum cordatum. The sequence goes on along the minus strand of CAUYUJ010000001.1, from coordinate 463,974 downwards.
GCAGCCACGCTCCTTCATGTACTAACAGTATGCGTTTCGGCAGTCACGACAGAGCTAACCGTGTTAGTGCATATCACAGTATGCTTAAGCATGCCATAACATCGCATTACATAGCAGTGTCTAGCTGAGCCTAGCACTGCACGTCACGACGTAACAGCGTCTAGCATGGCATTGCATCTCATGACACATCGTGGCGTTATATGGCATTCCAGTGAGCATACATTAATCGAACAGCACCGTCCTGCTCTGCGCTACAGTAAACAGACATCATGCAAACATCAAACCCCCGTTGTTGCTCTCACAGCCGTCCTGTCTTTTTTAGCCTAGCAGCTCATAAGCATGGCATAGCATTGAATTGCATTGCATTGTAGAGCACGGTATGTCGTGTCTGTGCATGCCATGTAACGTTGTAGCATCGATCTTCATAGGAGACATAGCATGACAGGGCTCAGCGTATCATCCCATGTATCAGCATAGCATTTCACAGCACAGCATGGCATGGCATGCAACGCGTACTGTCAATTATACCATCGTCTTACATTGCATACAGCATAGTGGCATTGCGCTTTATAGCGTAGCATGGTGTATCATGACATTCCATAGCATAGTGCAACATGGCGCTGTAGCGCTGCATTCTTCCTGGCCGATAGCTTAGCGACAGATCACCCGTCGACCGGTCGATGAGAGCGGAGGAGGAGGAACGAGGGAGGGGCAGGAGGAAACAGCTCATGTCGACCTGCACCTGCATCTGAGGGGTACATCGACCAGCAGGGCCAGGGCCGCGCCAGTGGGGATGGGGCCTGGGCCGATCCTGGGCCCGGGCGCGGCGTGCCACGCCTTCCCGGACCCCGGGGGCCCTCCCCGGGGACGAGAGAGCGTCATCCGAGTCGTTTTCGGACGGTCCACGGGGCCCGCCCTTCGTGCACGAGCGCCCGCGCGGCCGCTGATGCGGAAGCGGAG
>CAUYUJ010000001.1:415514-458014 GCA_963575745.1 Prorocentrum cordatum | reverse complement strand
TGGTTTCGGCTGAGGCTAGGCGGGGGCTGGTGCTGAGGCTTAGGCCCAGGCGTAGGCCAGGCTTAGGCCACGCTTAGGCTGAAACTTGGGAGAGAGAGAGAGAGAGAGAGAACAAAAAGAGAGAGAGAGAGAGGGAGGAAAAGTGAGGCAGCGCCGAGGAAACGCACAGCGGGTATACCATGCCGACACCAGCAGCAAGCAAACGACGCGCTCCGCCTCCCACGGAATGTGACATGTTAAAACGCAAGGGGGGGGGATTCGCCCCTTGACCCGCGCAGCTAGTACTCAGAGGGGGACAAGGTACTCTGGGTTATATATACATATATATACACATATATATATAAATAAAAACGTAGGGGAGTACCCCCCCGACGGGTGTCAACCTCGCTTCATCGTCGCGCCGCGACGGGGGTCGGAGCGCCTTCGGCGCGCGGTGGCTGCCCGCGACGGGGGTCGATATGGGGCCGTCGGCGGGGGTGACGCCCCCCGACGCGTATTAAGAAACCCTGAGTGTTTATCCGTACCGCTACCGTTCGCCCGTTTTCCACTTTGTCAGCCTCCTGAGTGGTCGTTCTCGCCACCGCTGGATTCACCTCGAAGTCCTGGTCAAAGCGCGCCCTATGAGAGGTCCTGGGGGTAGTTGTATGAGTACCTTCTGGTCTTCCCAAGTATCTGGTCCCCATTGGTCGTTGAAAGTAGGTTTAAGTCGGGCCTGTCCCTCTACAGGGAGGATGTTCAAAAATAGTAAGAAATAGTCCTGGGACGAGTTGTTTGACTATTTTGGTTCATTTAGGTGCATTGTTTGAGGAAATTTGATTTTTCGTCCAAAATCCGCCTGTAGGGGGGACACGCCCGACTTAAAAACATGTGTTTTGCTGGACTCCCAGATCCCAATCTGTCTCAAGCGCCTTCCGATTTCAGCCACGGAGTGGTGTTCCCTTCTCTTTCCTGCTTCGTCTGGCGGGCGTGGGCCCAGATATCCTTACTATACCTCGTGCTCCTGCTTGCCTCTTACGGCCGGCGCGTGCCCTCCCAGGCCCTCTCCCCTGCGAGCCCCGCAGTCGAGGAAGCGCAGGCATGGAGCAGGGCTCAACGATTCGCCGCGGGTCCCGCTCCCGTGCAGAATCGGCGCGCTCCGTCGTCAAGTCGAGCGGCGTTGGCCGCACGCTTCGGGGGCGGGGGGCCTTCCCGATCCGCGGATCTGGCGCCCACGCGCCAAAGTCCACGGATCCCCCTCAACAAAAACATGGAGAGGCTGCGAGAGAAATCGCGCCTGGAGCCTTGGGCCTCATCCTTCGGAGCCCTCTTTCGAGTGGGATCGATCTGTGGGGGCCCTGGGGCCCGAAGCTGTGCGCAAGCGCCTGGCTCGAGAAATCGGGCGGGTGCCAATGGGTGGTGGCCCACATGGGGGGTGAAGAAAAAAGAGCCCCTGTCTTCGCCTCCCATTCTGGTCACCCCCCACTTTTGGTGACCCCCCATTTTGGTCATCCCCCCGTTGGGGGGTGGCCCACATGGGGGGTGAAGAAAACAGGGCCCCTGTCTTCACCCCCCATGTTGGCCACCCCCCATTAGTCAGGAGCGACAGAAGGACGTACACGTACATGAATCCACGCTGGTTTCGAGAGTATGCATTGCGCGAATGTTCGTATCGCGCGGACGGTCTCGCGGATCGAGGGGCCGTGTTCATGTGCACGGTTTTTTCCGTACGTCCTTTGTGGCTCCCCGATTGGCACCCGCCCGAAACGCCCGGCTCGAACAAAGTCGAGACGCCAAGGATGTCTCGGCGCGCGCCCGACGCAGGCGGTCTTCCTGAACGGCGGCGGGCGGAGCCTCCTGCCGCACCTCCCCGCGCACTCCCGGGTGAAGGTCTCGGGAGCAACGAGTAGGGGGGGGGGGAAGAGGCGTACTCCAAATCCTTTATTCATCGACCCCCACCCTAAGCAACCAACCCCCCCTCCGAATGCGACCTAGTATTCCAGACCCTTCTCTCTTCGACGGGGCGCCTTCATAAACCAGACCCCCTAGGCTCCAATCCAAAGAAAGCGCCCTGATAAACCGGACCCCTCCAGTTGTAAAAGAGGCGCCTTAAAAATTTAGACCCAGGGGACGATTAACAAGGGATTTGGAGTAGGGGCGAATGCATCGACCCCCAATCGCCCACTGATCGCCGAGATGGGCCCAGTGGCCCCCACCTTCCCAGGAGCGTACGGACTCACTCTCGGAGGCCTGTCACCGATCTGTCGGCGAGGTATCGCCGATTCCAGGTCAGGGGTGGACCTAAACGGTGTTTTGGCGATTTCGTGGGCCGTTTTCGTTTCGATTTCGTTTTGCGCTAGAGGCGGATTGAAGACAACACGAGGGAAAGCGAAGACGAAACGAAAACGAAAAACACCGTTGAGGTTCAGCCCTTTGCCAGGTCGATGCTTCCCCCCTACGCTTGGCATCGCTCGGACGTGTGCAGTTTTTCCTGCGGCGAGGACCATCGAGGAGCATCCTTGATCATTTGGCGAAAAAACCACGCACGAAACCGAACAAAAACACAGGAAATGGACGTCCGAGCGATGGCCAGTACGCTCATCCCCTCCTATCGTTGCCCCTCAAGGTCGTCCACGGCAACACACTCACCGCGGCCGTGGTCTGCTTCCGGCTGCGGCAGTGCATCCGGCCAGAGCAGGTGCGCCACCCGCCTCCTCTTCCCCCTCCCCCTCCTCCTCCTCCTCCTCCTTCTCCTCCTCCTCCTCCTCCTCCTCCACCTCCTCCTCCTCCTCCTCCTCCTCCTCCTCCTCCTCCTCCTCCTCCTCCTCCTCCTCCTCCTCCTCCCTCCTCCTCCTCCTCCTCCCTCCTCCTCCTCCCCTCCTCCTCCTCCTCCTCCTCCTCCTCCTCCTCCTCCTCCTCCTCCTCCTCCTCCTCCTCCTCCTCCTCCTCCTCCTCCTCCTCCTCCTCCTCCTCCTCCTCCTCCTCCTCCTCCTCCTCCCCCCCTCCCCCCCCCTTCCCCCCCCGATCCCCCGGGAAATGTGGGAGGCGGATGGGGGGCGAAAGTTTAAGCAGTGGCGAAGCGTCTTGGCGTGCCCACATATGCCTACCAGGCAATGTTCTGAGAACCTGTTGTGGTGTCCACGATATGTTATCATAACATTTCTGGCCGAGACTGTCTTGTTTTCACACATCGGGCGTATGTTCTAAGAACCCTGTTTTTGTAATTCGAACATGTTTGGGTTCTAAGATGCTGTCGTATGCCGGGACGGTCGGTCCCTGCTCAAGGGGAGGCGAACATGCAGAACACATGGAACAGACTGGGAATATTGGGATTTGTTCCTGTTTATTTTTGCAGGGCTGGGCCTACACGCTGTTTTTGCTCGACTTCGGCTGCGTTGTGTTTTCTCGTCTTGGCAGGGAGGTTCAGGAAAAAACAAGTGGAGCAGAACGAAACACAACACAAGAGCAAACCGAACAACAACGCACAGGTCCAGCACTGTTCATTGTTGTGTCCCTGGGCCCCAGACAGTTTGGCACCCCTAAACAACGGGCGTACCAGAGGCGCAGAGGCCGCCCACGAGAACAATGGTCGCATTCAGTGTACCACATGATGCAACATGTTTATTACATCCATCCTCGTCGCCATCTTTCATCTTCATCACGGCGCCGACGTGTTGCCGTGCGCCCCCCGAGGTCGTCGTCCAACCGTCCTGCGGGGCGTCTCGAGGTTTTCGGGCCGGGTTTGTATCGCCAAATTTTGGACTGGAGGGTTTCTCCGAAGGGCTTCGGCGAACCGTCGTCCTCCTCATCCTCCTCCTGCCTCTCACACGCCGTGACCATAGTGGTATTGCTCGCCCCTACCTACACGCCGAGTGGAGGGTGTATTTCAGAGGTGTACTTTGATTACTACAGAGAATTCGGATGCAGCGTATTGCAGCACAGGGAATGTGTCGAACACTATATGGCATGGTTTGGCCATCGATCAGCACGTCCACGAAGCGAAGTGAGTCTAGAGAGGGAGGGACTCTGTTCGAAGCGTGGCCCCCGCAGGACTTTGGCAGAACATTACTTAGGCCCCCCAGCATAAGTGTGGCACGAAACTGGGCCTCCTGCGTTCCTTCCCTCCTCCTCTCCTCGTGTGTCGTTGTGGAGTGGCCGCGTCGTCTTCTTTTCCCTGCCTGGGAGCCCTGCTCGCTCAGCGCGTTCCCCAAGGAGTGGGCACGCGAGAGGACCAGCAGCTGCTCCCTCCGCACTGACCTGTAGGGACTCGCATTACGGGGCCTCTCTTACGGGGCCTCCTCGGAGCCTGCCCCTTAGAGCATCGGGGCACGCCCCTTGCCGGCCCCATGAAGTGTGGGCCTGCGGCAAATCGCATTCGCGGGGGATGTTGCAAGTCGTACCCCACGGCTCCTTGCCGGGAGTTTCGAAGTTGACCCCCTCATGCATGCGGATGTCCTGTCCTGTCCTGTCCTGTTCTGTCCTGTCCTGTCCTGTCATGTCCTGTCCTCCTCCTCCTCCTCCTCTTCCTCCTCCTCCACCTCCTCCTCCGCCTTCTCCTCCTCCTGCGCCCCCTCCTCCATATCCTCCTCCATTTCCTCTTCCCCTTTCCTCCTCCACCTCCTCCCCCTTCTCGGGTCGCCTACGGCCCCTGGGGAAGCCGTGCACCCGGGGACATTCACAGAGCGATCCGGCTCGAAAAATGGCGCAGAAAGGTAGGGTCCTGGTTTACAGGCGCGATGTTTTGCTGCGTCCCAGTTTTGTTTCCGACGTCGGCTCTCAAGGGAGGGTCGAAGGTGGGCCTGCGGGCTCTGAGGTTGTGGCCTTCTGGGGTTGCTGCGGCCTCGTACTGGTGGCGGGAGGGCGTCATCGCAGTGAACACGGCAACCCCTACGACCCCCCCCCCGTCCCCCCGTCCGTTGGACGTGCCATCGGAACGCACCCTCCCTGGTGCCGAACATTTCCTCGTCCTCCTCCTCCTCCTCCTCCTCCTCCTCCTCCTCCGCTTCCTCCTCCTCCCCCTCCTCCGCGCCCTCCTCCTCCTCCTCCCCCTCCTCCTCCTTATCCGCTTCCTCCTCCTCAGCAGGAGCTCGTGTTCACTGGCGCGACTTCGATGGTGGGCACGCCCGTCGTGCTCAGGCTGCTGCAGGAGCGGGAGGGGGGGGAGGGCGCGGCGCCAGGCCAACAGGGGTTCGGCGCCACCCCAACGCAACCTCTGCCTTCATTTGGGTTGACGCGTGGCGCTGGTGTTAGCTGGGATCGCGCCTCCTCCCTTTCCTCCCCCTCCTTTTCCTCGAGGCCGGGGGATTGTGGAGCCCCTCGTCGTTTTGATCTTGATTTTACCGAGTGGGACGCTGTTTCATCTTTCTAGAGTTTGATGTTGTTTGCCATTTTTCTGCTCGTCGTGATCCCCTCATACATTGCTTCTCCCGCTAGATCGTTATATCGTGTTCTCTCTCTCTCTTTTTCTTTATGTGGCTCCCTCTGTCTATTTCCTGCACCAGGCGAAAACATGCCGATGCGATATCAGTTTTTTTGCCAACCAATGCCAATGCAATGTGAATGGGGAATTCCCTTCGCTCGGTGGTTTTCAGTCAGAGTCCTTTGTGGACGGTGTCACTACGAATCTGTATTCGGAGGGTTTCAATTTGAATGCCTCTGTGACGGGTTTCGATAAGGATCCTCCTGTGGAGGGTTTCGCTCGGATTTTTTGTGGGGGGGTTCAGTAGGAGACCGTCTGCGGAGGGAGACATAGGACTCGCCAGCGCAATGCCAACGCAATGCCGAAGCAGTTTCATCGCAATGCCCAAGAAATGCCAAGGCGATCTCAATCCATTGCCAGTGCAATGCCAATGGGGGGGCGTTTGTGGTAGATGTTAAGTGGGAACTTACTCTTGGAAGGTTTTAATAGGAACCGCTGTGCGAAAGGAGACACAAGGACGCGCGAACGCAATGCCAAAGCAATGCCCAATCCAATGCCAATGGGGGAATCCTTTCGCTCTGTGGATTTCAAGCAGAATATTTTGTGGACGGTGTAACTACGAATCCTTATTCGGAGGATTTCAATTGGAATGGGGATCTTCCTGTTGAGGGTTTCACTCGGAATTTTCTTGCGGGGGGTTCAGTCGGAGTCCTTTGCGGAGGGAGACATAGGACTCGCCAGCGCAATGCCAACGCAATGCCGAAGCAGTGCCATAGCAATGCCAAACCAATGCCAAGGCGGCCCCAATACAATGTCAATGCAATGCCAAGGAGGGGGACCCTTTGTTACATATTCCAAGAGGATCTTACTTGCAGAGGGTTTAACGCGGAATCGTTCTGAGAAGGGGGGCGTGAGAATTCGCCAGCGCAATGCCAACGCAGTGCCACCAGAATGCCGAACCAACGCCAAGGCGAAACCTAATGCCAACGCAACGCCAGTGAGGGTGGATTGTTGGTAGTAGCGATCAATATCAATCCTTCTACAAGCCCTTCATGTGAATGATGTCATCCACACAGGAATCTTTCGAAGGACCCTTCTTCGGAGGAGTTCAATAGGCATCCCTGTGTGGAAGGATTCGCATGGAACCCTTTGTGTGCGCAGGATTGCAAAGTGAATCCTCATAGTGGGGGTCCGTAGTCACCATTCTTGTGGACGTCTTCAATCGGAATCCTTTATGAGGAGCGGAATGCCATCGCAATGCCAACGCAATACCAATGCGATGCCACGCCGTTACCAAACCAATGCCAATGCAATACTGATGGCGTGGTTCCAGTCTTTCAACATATTCCGACAGAAGCCCTGGTGTAGATGATTTGGTTACGGATCCTTCGTCGGAGGATGTCGATAGGAATCTCCTTGTGGAGGGTTTCGGCAAGAATCCGTATGTGGAGGGTTGAACCATGAACCCTGCAGGCGGGGGCTTTCAAAAGGAACCCTTCGTGCGGAAGGTTTCAATCGGATTTTTTTTGGTGGAAGCCACTCGCCAGCGCAACGCCAAATCAGTGCCAACGCCATGCCAAACCAATGACACGGCAACCCCAACCCAATCCCAATGAAATGCTTGGGGGAATATATTGTGGTCGTTTTCAATAAGGCTCCTTCTATGGAGTGCTTCGGATGGGTTCAATGCGAACCCTTCTTGTGGAATGGTTCAATCGAAATCCTGTTCGTGTGCGGCTCGGCAGAATCATTCTGCGAAGGGAGCTATTGGAACCCGCCAGCGCAATGACAAAGCAGTGCCAACGCAATGCCAACTTAATGCGAAGGTGGCCCCATGCCAATGTCAATGCAATACCGATGGGGGAAAGCTTGCGTGATAGAGTTCAGTCGTTTTGTTTCGTTGTGTTTCCCAACTCTCCTTGGGTATTCGTTGTGAATAAGGGACTGTGGTCTCCACCTTCCTTCCTCCCGCCTCCCTCCCTCCTCCTGCGTCCTGCTTCCTGCTTTATTCCCAGCCCTCCTTGTTTGGGTATTCGTTTTGAATAGAGCACTGCTCGCGCGTCTCCTCCCGCCTCCTTCCTGCCTCCTGCCTGCCTCATCCTGTCTTGCCTGCGGGGGGCTGCGATCTGTGAAACAGTCGCTGCGTTCGAGGCCTGCTGGGGGGCCCAGCACAGTGACGCCACGCGCGGACCCAAATTAGACCTCGCCGTCCCTGGGGGGTTGCGATCTGCGAAACTGTCGCCACTTTCGAGGCCTGTTGGGGGGCCCAGCACAGTGACGCCACGCGCGGGGCCAAACTGGACCTCGCCATCCCTGGGGGGCTGCCATCAGTGAAACCGTCGCCACTTTCGAGGCTTGCTGGGGGGGGGCCCAGCACAGCGACGCCACGCGCGGAACCAAATTAGACCTCGCCACCCATGGGGGGCTGCGATTTGTGAAACTGCCGCTACGTTCGAGGCCTGCTGGGGGGGGCATCACCGTGACGCCACGCGAGGACCCAAATTAGACCTTGCCGTCCCTGGGGGGGCTGCGATCTGTGAAGCTGTCGCAACTTTCGACGCCTGCTGGTGGGCCCAGCACAGTGACGCCACGCGCGGGGCCAAACTAGACCTCGCCATCCCTGGGGGGGGGGCCCGGCACAGCGACGCCACGCGCGGACCCAAATTAGACCTCGCCATCCCTGGGGGGCTGCGATCTGCGAAACTGTGGCCACTTTCGAAGCCTGCTGGGGGGCCCAGCACAGTGACGCCACGCGCGGACTCAAACTAGACCTCGCCATCCCTGGGGGGGCTGTGTGTGAAGCTGCCGCCACTTCCGAGGCGTGCTGGGGGGGGGCAGCACAGTGGCGCCACGCGCGGGCCCAAATCGGACCTGCCGTCCCTGGGGGGCTGCGATCGGTGAAACTGTCGCCCCTTTTCGAGGCATGCTGGAGGGGGGGCAGCACAGCGATCGCGATTGCTGAGCCTGGTGACGGAGTATAAAGAAGAATGCTGGAACAGACGCACCAACCCCAGCATGGGATCCTTTGAACTGCGCAATGTGATCTTGGCAGATGTCCAAGCAGGTGCGCTAGGCCGGGGGGAGCGCCATGAGGACGTAGTCTTGCCGACTGGAAGATTGATGAGCAGTGCGTCGACTCATGATACAGCGGCTAGCGTTTGGGGCCTGCGTGCGAGGCGCGTGCGCGGCAAGCGCGCCCGCGCCGCCTACTAGGGCGTCGAGTGAATGAAGAGCGAGGCCCCACGCGGCGCAAGCTCTTCTGCTGGCTTCTAGGTTCCGTTTTGTGCAGCTATTGCATCCTGCAGTGACTGTGGCGACAATTGGCATGCCTCAAATCGTCGCCCCCCCCTTATCCTCCGATGTTCCTTTGTTGCCTCACTCGTGCCCTCCACGCCATGTTGCTGTGGCCACGTCAGCGGGGGCTCTTCGGGATCCTGGCGGGTAGTAGTTCAATCACATGTGTCTGCGTCTACGCTGCATCAAATTGTTTGGAACCCGCTGGGTGAAGAGTTGCACCTCGTAAAAGATGCAAGCGCTTTGCACGTCATTTGCTGCGGGCGAAGCGGAAAGCAACAGCTTGCTCCCCACGAGACGCCCTTCATGCCTCGCGATTTGCTCTCAGGCCCTCGATCACATCATCCTCGAACCGTTATTGTTTCTGGGACCCCGCCGCAGACTCACGTCAGACCTCGCCATCTCTCGGGGGCTGCGATATGAGATTCCCGCTTTTCGAAGTGGCCAGGGGTGCTCAGGGATTGTGAATAATCAGCTTTATATAGTCCTTGTCCTGTAGCCAGTGTCCTGCGAGCCCCCCGAACTCCGCATGCAGGCGCGCGTGGCCCGCGCTCCGCCATGTCCCCCCCCCTTTTTTAAAAAAGCGCAGTAAACTATTGGCGCCCCGCGTTTGCGCTGGGGTTTGGTACGTCGCCAGGGTAATTCGACATTTGTTTGGCGGAGGGCTTCGCGCAGAATCCTATTGTCCAGGGGTTCAATGTGGATGAACCCTTATTGTCGAGGGTTTCAGCAGGAATCCTTCTGGTAGAGGCTTTCAATGTGAGTCCTCCGCCGGAGGATTCCATTCCGACCCGCCAGCGCAAGACCTCCGACGTGCAAGCGCAACGCCAACGCACTGCCAAGTGCGATGCCAACGCAGTGCCAACGCGATGCCAAACTATGGCTAAACCAATGCCAACGCAATGCCAAGCGGGGTACATCTTTCCTTCGAAGCATATCCGTAGCAAAAAACTATAGCCTGGGGGGAGGGGGAGGAGGAGGCGGAGGAGGGACAGGATTTTTGTTTGCCCCTCTAACAATTATCCCGGCGAAGGAGCCAACCATGTGCAGTTGTGGGTACCGCAATTGTGGAAATCTTCTTCGGTGAAACTCCCTATGGGGCCACGAAGCGCTGCACTGGGTGGGGGGGAGCGTTTTGGGTGAATGGTGTGTCAAGTAAGGTCTCCGGGGGCGCATGCGGACGGTCCCACTGGGGGCTTCGGTGGAGCTCCTTATGGGGCCACGAGACGCTGAACTGGGTAAGTGAAGGTGCCAAATTGTGTTTCCTGGACGCATGAGGACGGTCCCACTGGAGGCTTCGGTGGAACTCCCTATGGGGCCACGAAACGTTGTATTGGGCGGATGAAAATGCCAAAATGGGTTTCCAGGGCGCATGCGCACGGTCCCACTGGGGACTTCGGTGGAGCTCACTGAGGGGCCACGAAACGCTGTGTTGGGTGGGTAAACATGCCACGTTGGGTTTTCGGGACGCACGCGGACGGTGGCACTGGGGCCTTCGGTGGAGTTCCCCACGGGGCCACGAAATACTTGACTGGGTGGGTGAAAATGCCACAATGGGTGTTCCGGGACGCTGGCGGACGGTCCCACAGGAGCCTTCGGAGGAGCTCCCTGTGGGGCCACGGAATGTTGAACTGGGTGGGTGAAAATGCCACATTGGGTGTGCGGGACGCGTGCGGACGGTGGCACGGAGGCCTTCAGTGGAGCTCCTTGTGGGGCCACGAAACGTTGTATTTTTTTAGGTAACAGTGCCAAATTGGGTGTTTCAGGACGCATTCGGACGGTCCCACTGGGGGTTTCGGTGGAGCTCCCTGTGTGGCCACGAAACGCTGTACTGAGTGGGGGGACGCATGTGGACGGTAGCACTGTGACCTTCGGTGGGGCTCTCTATGGGGCCACGACGCTGTATTGAGTGGGGGGGACGCATGTGGACCATGGCACTGGGGCCTTCGGTGGAGCTCACTATGGGGCCACGAAGCGCTGTATTGAATGGGGAGGACGCATGTGGACGGTGGCAGTGGGTCCTTCGGTGGAGCTCCCCATGGGGCCACGAAGCGCTGAACTGAGCGGGGGGACGCATGTGGACGTTGGCGCTGGGGCGTTCGGTGGAGCTCCCTATGGGGCCACGAAGCGCTGTACTGAGCGGGGGGGACGCATGTGGACCGTGGCACTGGGGCCTTCGGTGGAGTTCCGTATGGGGCCACGAACCGCTGTATTGAGTGGGGGGACGCATGTGGACGGTGGCACTGGGGCTTTCGGTGGAGCTCCCTATGGAGACACGGAACGCTGTATTGACTGGGGGGGACGCATGTGGACGGTGGCGCTGGGGCCTTCGGTGGAGCTCTTTATGGGGCCACCAAACGCTGTACTGAGTGGGGGGACGCATGTGGACGTTGGCACTGGGGCCTTCGGTGGAGCTCCCTATGGGGCCACGAACCGCTGTATTGAGTGGGGGTGCGCATGTGGACGGTGGCGCTGGGGCATTCGGTGGGGCTCCCCATGGGGCCACGCAGCGCTGTACTGAGTGGAGGGGACGCATGTGGACGGTGGCACTGTGACCTTCGGTGGGGCTCCTTATGGGGCCACGAAGCGCTGTACTGAGTTCGGGGGACGCATGTGGACGATGGCACTGGGGCCTTCGGTGGAGCTCCCTATGGGCCACGAGACGCTGTACTGAGTGGGGGGGACGCATGTGGACGGTGGCACTGGGGTCTTCGGTGGAGTTCCCTGTGGGGCCACGAAACGTGTGAGGGGTGTGCCAGAATGGGGTGTGGGAGGGGGAGGAGGGAGAGGGGAGGAGGGGAAATGAGGAGAGCAGGAGCGCGGGGCACCGTCTGTTCAAAACGAGGACCCAACACCACAGGATGGTTGGGAAAACACTTAGTTCTCGTTGGGGGGAGGGGGGCCCACCAAAAACAGAAACACCTTCATATATATATATATATATATATATATATATATATATATATTGATATGTATGTATATATGTATATATATATATAATATATATATATATATATATATAATATATATATATATATATATATATATGAGTTTGTACGCGTCTTCCCCAGAATAGGAGGCCTTCGGACAACACGTGTCAGAGCCCTGTCCTAGACTGCGTTCCGTAGTCGCTCCTTTTTCTCGAGAAGGCCCGCTGGGCCGACCTTGCTGGCACCACGCACATCCCACAGGATCTGCATTTCCTTTACTCTGTTCTGCGCGATCTGGTGGCGCTCAACACCCCGGCCAGCGAGCCGGCTTGCAACTGTCATTTTGAAGGAACCCAGTGCGAGCCGCTGTCAGATACAGGTTGTGGTCACATCGAGCGAATCTTGACACGTCAGTTGGAGTCAGTGCAGTCCCAGTTGAGCTCGTCGGTGACGGTGAGTTTCTGTGTCAGTGTCACCTTCAGCATCGGCTTCGTGGGGTTCGTCATCGGATTGCCACTGGGTCGGTGCTCACATCGTCGTGCCGCGCCTGTGGTCCAACTTACGCCGACCTTCGAGCAGCCACAGGTGGCCCGTGCCAGGGTCGGTCCTGCCACGCCTTCCTCTCTTCGCCTCGGGGATAAACAATGAGTGCGTTGGATATTAAGGAACGTCAGATCTTGGTTCGGTATGATGATGATCAGAATTTTACCTGGCATCACCGAGTGTTGCTTGTTCGTATCTCGTCAGGTCGATGGGTTGTGCTCGCACCGACAGGCGAGTTGCAGATCTTGGACACTGCGACGATCAGGTTTGAGCCCCTGGCTCGAGGCCGGCCCGTCCCCGACAGGTGTCGCAACGACTGCTTCCTCTTCGATCCCATCCCCGTCAGGGAGCTCAGCGAGGCCATCGCCAGGGCGAAGGTTCTGGCTGACATCGCGGGGGAGGATATTGAGGTGGATGACGCTGAGGTGTGGGTGGTCTCCGACACCGCGCACCCCAGGTTCGGCGAGCAAGTGGAACCCGGCATCTTGGACGACGCAGGGCGCGCGATGCTTCGCGAGACCAAGGGGGTGGTGCAGCTCGATGCGAATGACACGACGTCGGAGGTGCACGTGGAGCGAGTCAACCAGAACGACCTGGCAGACTGGAAGAGCAGGGTTGGCGGCGGGGGAGATTTCCGTCTTCTCGGCACCTACCGCACGTCGGGCGGCAAGAGGTTCTTGCAGGCCAAGGACGCAGTGGGTAAGCTCGAGGAAACCAAGTTCGACGATTTTCCCTTCGCCGACCCCCGCGCGGTCAAGGAGTATCTGGACGGGATCCTGGAGACCACCGACGGCTCTTTCGACAGCTATCATCAGAACTGATGTGTGTGGCTGCAGGGGTCTCGCCCAATAGTGGGATCGCGCGCGATCGTCGCATCATCCTGGAGGCGCTGCGCCTGGGCCTCACGTGCGACCAGTACAACCTGGCAAACTCGGCCATGGGCGAGCAGCTCGTCAGGCGGCTCATCCAGCATGAGCTCGCCGTGGAGAAGGACGCGAGGCATCCAGACTACAGCGGGCTCGGCTACATGTTGGCGGGATCGACTGAGGACAAGGGCCGCGTTGCCGTGCCCAAGTTCACAAAGTGGATTGCCGAGAAGCAGCACCAGCGGGCCTTCGCCCTCAAGCAGTCCCGTTTGCTTCGTGAAGAACGGGCGGCTGAGGACAAGCGGCGCAGCGGCCCCAAGGGGCCCAAAGGTGCGTCGAAGGGGAACAAGGGCGGCGCCGCCGACGGCGGCGGAGGGGGGCAGGGCTAACGCCTTGCCCCGCCCGCGCGGGGTCGAGTACCTGGTCGGCCTCGCTGGCACATGTTTCCCACAGGTAGGAGCCTCCAGTCTGTTGCTTCGGGTTCCGAGTTTTGTTCGCCGTGGTCGAGAAGATCATGGTCGGCGACGGCATGGCGATCCTCTCCCTTTGCCTGTTCGCCTGGTGAAGGGCTCCTCCGGGGGCTCCGGGCGCCGGTGGCGAGGAATGCGTGGGCAACGTGGGCATCAGGACCAGCGTCTTTTGGAGTCCGTTCGTTCGCTCAACTTCCTGTATCGCACCAGAGCATGTTCAGACTGTGACTGCCTATACCGAGGCAGTCCGGGCAAGGCCTCTTTTTCTCAGATGTCGATCTTGGAATCCCTGGATGATCGCATCTCACTCTACGGCAGCCGGCCGCGAGACCTGCCCCGCTGAGCGCGCTCGACGAAGTGTGCAAAGCGAAAGACCTGTACACGCAGGAGCCACAACACATGGCACCGTACCTCCCCGACAAGCTGAAGGTGACGAAGGGCGCCACTCGCCCTCTACCTCTAGAGTCCGCGCCCCCCCCGGACGCGCTGCGCCTGGCGACGGACTTCAGAAAACACGCGTTGAAGAGTGATGGCGAGCTCGAGGCAGATCGTTTGAGAGGCGTCTCTGTCACCCCGTACCGGTGCCCGGACCTACGGCGCTCAAAGCAGCGCCGCCGTGAGTTGTTCGCCAATTTGCACGACCGACAGCTCGTCGCCTTCAGGCGGCGCATCTTCTCGAGAGTCTCTCTATTCTTTGTCTGGAAGAAGACCGGGATGGCCAGGCTGATCGTGGACGCTCGCTCGACCAACGAGAAGTGCAAGGCGCCTCCTCACACGGACCTGGGCGCGATCGCCGCCCTGGCGGACGTGAACCTCAGCCTGGCGGAGCTTTCTGACATCGCCGATGCCGAGTTGAGTGCCGAGGAGGAGGCGGAGCTGCTCAAGGGACAGGGTGGCCTTTTCTCCTTGCCCTTCTCTGGGAGCTCGTTGGGCGTGGTCGACGGCTTCTACCAGTTTGACAACTGGCCCATGGCCAGCTGGTTCGGGATGGATGACCCGGACGAGGCCAGCGTCTATGGAGCCACGGAGGTCTGGGACGACGACCTTGAGGAGATGGTGCCGCTGCAGCCCACCGATATCGTGTACCCCTGCTTCAGAGCGCCGAGCATGGGTTTTACGTGGGCCCTTTACTTCTGTCATTCAGCTGTGGAGCATATCGTGGCCGCGGGGGTCCCAGGAGGCGCCCTTCGGGCCGCTCGGGAGAAGCATCGTGCTCCTCGGGCTTCTTTTCGCGAGCCCGATCACCTCGACCTACGTGGACAACGCTGCCCTGCTGTCTGCTAATACCGACACTTCAGATGTACATAACGTTCTGCATCAGTTCTCTGCGCGTGACATGCGCACACACGACATAGTGGAGCACACCTTCTCGCTAGAGCACCTGGGCGCCATCCTCGATGGGCATCGGCGACTGTTGCATCATCAGCCCCGCCGAGTGCGGCGCGTCTATCTGGCCGGCAAAGAGCTACTCCGACGGCGACGGCTTCGAGGAGAAGTCCTCCGCGTATGGGTCGGTCACGTGGTTCACCTCTTCATGCTCAATAGGCCGGCGCTATCCAGTCTGTGGGCAGTCTACCAGTTCATCCAGCACTCGCTGGAGCGGCGCTGCCGGGTGTGGGGCTCGGTGCGCCAGGAGATCAAGGTGATCCTCGGTCTCGTCTTCCTCTGCCGGCGTGATCTGGGCGCTCCGCGGCTGCGCATGGCCTACTGCTCGGACTCTTTGGATCTGGGCTACTGTCTGGCCGGCACGAGCGCCTCGGACGCGGAGCTCAGAGAGGCGGCAGCCTACCACGAACGCTGGCGCTTCATCGAGGATCGGGCCGACCCGAGCTGCGAGTTGGTCCCCTACCTCGAGCTGAGCGACGGTGCTGGCCTCTCGCCACTGGGGGGCTCGCCCGAGCCGTGGCGGGATGACCGGGAGTCGCCCGAGGTGGTCGCGCCTCCCCGGCCTCCAACTCAGCTGGAGCGCCAACACCGCAAGGAGAGCGACAGGCTGGCCCCTGGCGGGGTAAGACGCGCACTTCGAGAGCGAGTTCTGCGGGGGGATCCCCAGCGTGCGCCGGCTCTCGGCGCCAACTGGGACCCGCCCGAGCGCTGGAAGACCCTCTTCGAGCGGAAGTGGGACGACCCCTCTGAGCACATCAACACCAAAGAGGGCAGGGTGATGTTGACTGGGCTGCGGCGTGCTTGTCGCAACCCTCGCTGCCACGAGAAGCGGCTCTTTTCTCTCTCTCCGACAGTTTGGTCGCCCGTTGCGCCTTTGATCGCGGGCGTGGGCGAGGCGCGGAGAAAACCAACTGGGGCCTGCGGTATCTCGGTCAGCGTGCCGCAGCTTTGCAGATTGCCTGCGATGCACAGTGGGCGACCCGTCACCTTGAAGGGGTCCGCAACCCGACGGGCGCGGGCTCTCGCCGTTTTGATCGAGGTGCCGACCCGACAGAGAGGTCGCGCAACCTCGGCCTGGAGCGAGGCGGTCAGGGCATGGCAATCGTCCGGGCCACCTGCAGAGTCCGCCCGACAGGCGGAGCTTCGGGCGCCTTGGCCCGTCTGTTGCGCTTGCCAGATCAGGGCGCAGTGCGAGTGGCATCCGCTGCTCGGGGGAAAAAACAAATACACTTTGCCGTGCCTCACGATCCTCCTGCGGGTGCCTGTGATTCAACTTCTGCCTGCTCCTCCAGGGCCTGGGCTCCCTCTCCGTGTACCTCCGCAAGGCCCCCTACGAGCTCCTCTGTGGCTGGCGCTACTTGGGCTTCGTCGGGATGTCCCTCCTCATCGGGGGCGGCGCTCTGCAGGACCTCTACGGGGCCTTCTACTGGTACCTCCAGGGCCTCAACGTGCACGGCGGCCCCCATGCAGGACCTCCACGGGGACTCCATCAAAGCTCTCTCGAGGCTCGGACTCGGCGGCCTCCGAGGCCGAGAGCTACGACCTACACCGTGCGCTGCGGATCAGGAGAGGGGCCATCTTTCTGGAGTTATTTGCGGGACGTGAGGGCCTTGCCAGGGCCGTGGCTTCACTGGGCATTCCAAGCGGAGAAGGTATCGAGCTCTCGAAGGGCCCCGAGTATGACCTCTTGGACCCCGGCATCAGGCAGTATATCATCGGTCTCACTCAACGGGGCCAAGTGTTGTGTGTGTGGTTGGGTACCCCTTGCAGTGCCTTCAGTATTGCTAGGCGTGGCGTTCGCAATCTCGAGGCTGCTCGCGAAAAGGATTGGCTCGGCGCCCAGCATGCATGGTTTTCGTCAGAAGTTATCCGAGAATGTCTGAAGTTCAACGTGGCTTTTGTTCTGGAGAACCCTCTCACATCTCGTCTCTGGGGCTTCGAGCCAATCATGGAAATTTTGTATGACTCACGTGTTTCAGTTGTCGAGTTTCACGCTTGTGGCTTCGAAGGAACCATTAAGAAACCTACTCGGTTGGTTGGCGCTCTTCCTGGCCTGGAGTTGTTGTCTAGAAAGTGTCCTGGGAACCACGCCCACGCGGTAGCGACGGGCAAGTTTCATGTCTGGGATGCGGACAAGCAGGCCTGCCGATGGACACAGGCCTCTCGGGTCGCAGGAGTCTACGGCTCGAGGTTCTGTTTCAATGCAGCACGGCTGATCCGGGCCCACGTCCGGCGGCGCCATATCTTTCCAGTTGATCAGAATGCCACGGTTAGACACGTCGTTAGCTCGGCCAGTCTCCAACAAGCGCACGATCCAGGACTCCGACGTCGTCAACGAGGGGTTTTTGACCAGTGGAGGTCGGCCCCGCACGTCGGCGACGAGCTCGACCGAGTCCCGGGCAGGCTCATCGCATACGTGGGCCAGCAGTGGCGCGCCCTTGCGCGTTCCCGCGCCGGGAGGCGGCGGTCGACGTCAACGTCTCGCTCGGCCCCCTGCAGTTCGTCCGTCACGGGCCTGCCCCCCAGCCTCGAAACCTGGTCGAGAACAGCGTTTTGCCCGCCACCCTGAACACCTACAAGGTGGAGGTCGGGGAGTTCGAGGCGTGGGCGGCTGGCAGGGCGCTCAGCCTCCGCACGCACGAGGCGGCAGACTCTGCGATGTCGGACTACTTCGAGTGGCTGCACGCCCATAGGGGGCAGCCCCAGCTGGGAAGGTGGACCCTCTACGGTTACGCGCTGCTGCGGCTCTCCCATCTCGGTCGCGGGGGACACGTGTTGCCCAGGGCTGAAACCGCGCTTAGAGGCTGGCTTCGTCAGATGCCTGGACGCATTCGGGACCCGTGCCCGATCGAAGCGGCGTGGCTGATTGTCCAATGGCTACTGCTCAAGAATCAAGCCTTCTACTTTTGGTGCGCCCTGGCCGTGGCGCTGCAAGTTGATACCTATGTGCGCCCAGGCGCCCTGCTGGACATCAAAAGAGAGGATTTGTTGCCGCCGATTCGGCAGCGAGGTTCGCGCTACACCGACTGGGGCTTGGTTCTCTCTCCTAGCACTCGGGCTGGTAAGACCAAGTCGGGTGAGCAAGACGATGCGCTGATCATCGGCATCCTCGATCGTGCTTTCACGAAAGATGTCGCAGCTTATCTGCACGGATCGGCTCACAACGGCGAGCGAGTCTTCCGTCATCTCACGCTGCCGTCCTATGAGGAGGCTATCAAAGAGGCCTGTGAGGCGCTCGAGCTGAACGCCCTGAGGATTGTGCCGCACTGCTTTCGCCACACGGGTCCGTCCACCGACGCCTACCTCAAGGCGCTCAGCATCCAACAAATTCAGGATCGTGGAAAATGGAAATGCCCTGCGTCGGTAAGACGCTATGAGAAGCATGCGACACTCCTGCGGCAATTGCACAAAATGACAGCCCGCCAGAGGCGGGACGCGATTGCGGCCGGTCGCCAACTCCCGGACCTGCTCAAGAATGCTTTTCGCCAGCATCGTTAACGCGCCAACCAGCTACCCCACCACCACCCTGGACATCATTATGCGTATGTGAGGTTTCTTACAGTGTGCGATGGCACACGCGAAGCGCTTCGAGTTTCTCTCTGACTTCGTTGTGGGTGGATCTACGCTTCATCTTGTCTGAAAACGAAGTCCCACAGCAACATAGTGCGTCGGCTTTGCCTTTCCGCCGCTTTCTTGAAGGCCGCTTGAGACACTGTGCGAATGTGAGTTTGTACGCGTTTTCCTCAGAATAGGAGGCCTTCGGACAACACGTCTCAGAGCCCTGTCCTAGACTGCGTTCCGTAGTCGCTCCTTTTTCTTGCCTCCCTGTCCCTGCCTGCCGCCCTGTATGCAAAGGCGAGATAAATCCCTCTAAGCAGGGGAGGTTTCTTACAGTGTGCGATGGCACACGCGAAGCGCTTCGAGTTTCTCTCTGACTTCGTTGTGGGTGGATCTACGCTTCATCTTGTCTGAAAACGAAGTCCCACAGCAACATAGTGCGTCGGCTTTGCCTTTTCCGCCGCTTTCTTGAAGGCCGCTTTCTTGAAGGCTTTCTGTATTATGTATATATACATATGTATACATATATATATATGTATATGTATTTGTATATAGGTATATATACACATATATATGTATATATGTGTATATATAGACATATATATATGTTGGAGGAGGAAAAGAAGGAGGAGAGGGAGGAGGAGGAGGGAGAGGAATGTCCTCTCCCCCTTTTTTATATATACATATATATATACATACAAATTTACATACATATATATATATATAAGCAGTTTGTTTTGTTTTTTTTTTTGGGGGGGGGGGGGCGCACCAATAACTGAAAAACTTGCATTGGTTTTTCGAGGGGGAGGAGGTGGAGGAGGAGAGGAAGAGGAAAGGACAAAGGAGGGGGAGAGAAAAGGACGCCACAGAGCACACTGAGCATTGAAAGACACGCGCGAATCCAGTGCGAAAGCCTCGCGCGCGCGCCTTCAACTCCGAGGGGCTCCACAGTCCCACGTTCTCTTTTCCTCCACTTCTCCCCCTCCTTCTCCTCCTCCACCTCCTCTTCCTCCTCCTCCTCCTCCTCCTCCTCCTCCTCCGCCGAAGGAGAGAACGGACAGAGGCGGGCCAGCAGCAGCAGCAGCAGGGGGGAGGCAGTCCCGAACAATCCACCTGCCAAACGGGGGTCCGCGCGGATTCCTCCTGGGTCGACGCTAGACCCCCCTCCCGATTGCGCGCCGCGCTGCCGGTGAATCGGGGGGAGGAGGAAAAAGGACAGCGGCAGCCAGGGCGCAGGAAAAGACAAACAGGGGCGACCGGCCGAAGGAGAGGAGGAGGAGAGGGGGCGTCGAATCACGTCGGCGGGGGCGGAGGGCGGAGGCCACCGCGGCGGGGTCCGGGGGGCGGGAGGCTTCGGCCACCATCGCCACCATCGTCGCGGTCGTCGGCGGTGGGGGGCGGGGGCGGCGGAACGCGGGGGGCGGGGGGCAGCAGCCGCGCAGCCGTCGCCGTCGTCTGTGTCGTGGTCCCTGCGTCGTTGTCGGCGCGGGCGTTGCCGCGGGCAGTGGCCCTGCTAGCGCCTTCCCGCTAGTGTCGGCTCAAGAGTGTCGGGGCGCTCCTGGTAAAGCCCCAGCGCCCGACGGCCGCCAAGATAGTCTCGGCGCTGCCGAAATGCAACCGGGTGCTGAGCTGCTGCCACCCATAGCGGAGGACCTCTGTCCGCTCCGCAGGGGCCATGTCGTGACCCCAGGAGCGGACGTACGCCACGGTGGCGTCTCCCGGGCGGCCTCCTGTTTCGAAGATGACCGGGATGATCTGGCCCCCCTCGGGCGGGTAGCGCTCCCGCTTGGCGTCTTCCGCGTTGGTGGCGGCGAGGCCGTCCTTGTTCGAGCGAGCCTGCTGGCGCGGCGCGGTGCCGCCGTGCGCGCAGGTCACGCTCGTGTCCAAGAACACTGTCTGGCCGGTCACCGCGTCGCGGGTGGCGACGTCGAGCCGCGCCTCTTCGAGGCGCCCTGTCCGCGGGTTCGCCCTGTCCCAAGCAACAACTCGTTGTTCCGTTTGCGCTGCGTGTCCCGTGGTCCGCTGGTGGTAGCTGGCGCAGAAGTCCCAGAGGCCGTTGTGTTTGTTGTTGCGGTAGGGGCCGCACGGGCACTTCAGGGCGTGGCGGCCGCGTCGGTCGAGTGCCTCCCCGCACAGCGTTCCGTCGGCCTTGCGGAGCTTGCAGGTCGCGCCCGGCGGGCACACAGGCAGGCGCAGCTTGTCCTTGAGGGCGATGCGGAAGTGTTCGTCTGGCATTCTAGCGGGCGTCTTTCCCTCGCGGACGACGGGCGGATCCAAGTACCCTCTTGCGCCGGGGCCGCCTGACGAGCGGAAGTCCACCCTGTCGTCTGTCCCCAGAGAGGCCAGCAGCCGCTCGCGTGCCTTGCTGCGGAGGTCGCCCGCCCACTTACCTTGCATCCCCTGGAGTGGTTCGCCCATGCAGCCGGTCCAGTCGATCGCCTCGAGAGACCCCCCGCTCTGCGCCTGGAGCCGAGTCTCCGCCCTCGCTATGGCCTCGGCCACAAGGGGGCAGCGCTCCTTGAACAGCGCCCAGGAGGGCTCGTCCAGGCAGGCGCCCACGCTGAAGAGGGTGAGCGCCCAGCTTCCCAGATAGGCGGCGGCCGCCGCCTGCGCGGCCGAGGCGAGCCCAAGGCCCCCGTCGGCGAACCGGAGGAAGCATTGCGCCCACTGGTCTTCGTCGAGGGCGTCGCCCAGGAAGTCCTCCACAAACTGTATGAAGGTTCTGTCGAGCCTGGTAAGCCAGTCCCCGTCCTCGTAGTTTGCACGGAGCAGGTGCGTGACGCAACCGTTACTGTAGGTTTGGAGCAGCCAGAAGCATTCCCTCGCCCCGAGTCCGGCACCCCGCAGTTCCTGGAGTCGGGTGATCAGTCGCTCGGCGGCCCGCACTGCCTCGTCGCCGTCAGCCTGCCCGTGAACAGCGAGCCGCCCCAGCGGGTCGTCCGGCTCCACCCAGGGCGTGGTGGCCCCCAGGCAGCGGAGAGTTGGCACCCGCAGCGCGTCGAGCAGGGGCGAAAGTGGCGTCGTTGGGTCGCGGGTCCACGCCGCGGTTTTGCCCTCGTTGATGGGGAGTCCTGCTCGCGTGAGTTCCTCGACCACTGTGCGCCGCTGCCTCCCCAAGCGTCGTAGGAACCACCACCACCACATCATCTAAGCAGGAGGGCGCCCGAGCAGTCGGCGCCGCGGCCCGCAAGCGAGCGTCGATGTTGGATAACGCCTCCGCCAGCCCCAAGGCGAAGTAGGCGGGCGAGAGCGGGCAGCCCTGGTCGACCCCTTTCGTGGCTGGCACTGCTTGGGCCGAGCCACTCGCCCCCCACCACAGGTGCGTGGTGCCTCCTCGAGATCCTCCTCCTCGAGATCCTCCTCCTCCTCCTCCTCCTCCTCCTCCATTTCCTCCTCCTCCTCCTCCTCCTCCCCCTTCTCTTCCTCCTCCTCCTCCTCCTCCTCCTCCTCCTCCTCCTCCACCTCACGCGAACAAGAAAACGGGAGAGGGGATGGGGAGCTGACCAGCACCAGCCAAGCCGCCTTCGGCAGCCGCAGGCCCCGGGCCGTGGTCTCTTGGCTGGGCACCGGCACCCGCCAGGTGCTGGCGGGCCACGTGCGCGCCACGAAGGCTTAAGCCGGGCGTGTCCCTCTACAGGAGGAATGTTCAAGAATAGCCCAGAAATTGCCAGGGGTCCATTGTGTGGACTATATCCAATGTTTTTGCGTATGTTTTGTTTCTTGTCGTTTGTCGTCCAAGATCCACCTTTAGGGGGACGGGCCCGACTCAAAGCCAGGCTGGACCTGCAGAGGCCCGATCCAGGCTTAAGTCGGGCACGTCCCTCTACAGGAGGGACATTCAAAGACAGTCCAAACGTAGTATGTGGACAATTGTTTTGACTCTTTTTGACCTGTTTGGTTTATTTTGTGGACTATTTTCAATATGTCCTCCAAGCTCCGCCACTAGGAGGACATGCCCGACCTAGATCCAGGCATGTCTCAAAGCGGTGCGGCCTGGGTCGACAGGCGCATACCAGGGGGAGGCAGGCGTGTCCAGGGGGGGGGTCCATCAGGCCATCGCAAACATGGATCCAGGGGGGCGTGGATTCACGACTGGTCCCGTTTCCACGGGAAATCGAGGACTACCGCCGCCGAACGAGGCGGCACCGGCCGCATTTTGGGGAGGGCACCTCCCCCGATCCATGAATTTGGCGACCGCGCGCCGAATCCATGGAGCGCGAATCCATGTTTGCACGCCCCCGAGGGGAGGCTTGTCCAGGGGGTTGTCCGGTGGGGCAGTCCTGATCCCCGCTGGGTTGTCCAAAGGTCGTTGTGTCCTCCATCTGTATGGGTTATCCGAGGGGGGGTCCACAGATTTTTCTGATTGAATTATTGCTCCGTTGAACATGGTCTGGTGTTCTGACGTTTTCGCCGGTTTTTATGGATGTTCTTCCCTTGGGATGCGTTCCAGCAGTTGCGCCTCAGCGAGAGCGTTTTGGGTGTACCCAGCGCATTCCGAACGGCCACATGAGGTCCGAGTTGTGATCTGAAAACCAATCATTCGGGGTGAGCGTGCGGTTTTGGGACATGGTTCGATATCCGAGGATGTCTCGGGCGATTGGGGCCTACAAGACGTCAAAACTATGTGGTGACGGACCGTGCGGAAGGTCTTATGGTGATCCGGGGTCACCATACGGTCTGTCACCACACCGTTTTGGGACCCCCAAGCCTACGAATGATCTTCAAGTATTTCCAGAGCATTCTGCTCTCAGAGCGTTCCGGAACGCTCCAGATCGGTCGCAGAGCTGGACACGCCGTTCAGATCTGCCGGTTCTGAGATATTACCGCATTGTGATCTCGGCCCGGTGTTGTCTCAGTGAATCGCTTCGCTCATTCTGCCGGCCCGTATTTATGCCATCGCAGGCGTCTGCCTGCGCGTTCGTGGCCTTTCTGGGCCTCTTGGGAGCCGTTTGGTTCGGGGGCGGAAAAGGGGGGGGTGATGACTAGGGGGGGGTGGATATCATGGCGTGGGCCATGATATTTCCCCAGATTTTATGGCGCCTCTTCTTATTTCATTACGTCCCTGGCCCCCCCGCTGGGCCGCGCACATGCCGCCGGTCATGATTTGCACCCCCCCCTCTTGGACACCCCCCTCTTGGCCGCTCCCGATTGGTAGCCTATTGTAGGGGCTTCGTGTTGGACCTTCTGGGGGCCTCGCGGGGCCAGGCCTCCCGGGGGCCTCTTGGGGCCTCCTGGGGGGGCCTCGTGGAGCGGAAGGGCTGAACCGGTGGTTCGCGTTTCCCCTCTTGGGGCCGTCTCGGGGCCGTCTTGGGCGACCTTGGGCACATCAGGGGCCATTTTAGGGCCCTCCTGGACGGTCCTGGGGGCCTCTGGGGCCAGCTTGGAGCGTCGGACGCCCGACATCGCGAGAACGCGAAGACATACGGAAAAAGCAGATGGGAAATCAATAGTTGTTGCTTCGTTTGGCCCTCTTTGGGGTCCTCCTGGAGCGCTCTTGGCGCTTCTTTGGGGCCTCTTGGGCCGTCTTGGGGACATCTTGGGCGTCTTGGAGCGCTCTTTGGCAGTGATTCCGATCCGTGGGCCCTTTTGGAGCTGCCTTGACGTTCCTTGGGCCGCTCCTGGGGCGATCTGGAGAGCCCCGAAAATCGCTCCTGGGAGCAGAACCGCCCCCGGGAGCAAACCATCTATGATCCGAGTCTGCCAGGACCTTGGCTGGGGGTCCTGGGGGGTACTTGTCGTCCAGGGCTCCCAGGGGCGGCCCCGCGCGGGCGGGAACTCGTATATGTACATATATACACATTTACTTAAACTTAGATGTATGTGTGCTTATCTATATATTTATACACATGTACATATATGTACATGTGTGTATGTCTATATATATGTATATATGTATATATCTCTATATATTCGGTTACCGGAGATCTTAGCACGCCTCTGGCCCGTTGGGCTGGCGAATTATCGCCGTCGTCTTGATATCGGTAGTGGAGACATCTATGTGCGCTCAGCATGTGCATGGATATTTGGTGCGCCCGTCGGGTTCATAGGTGGATACGTGGCCTGCGAGTCGGCTTGAAAGGTTGACCTCGAACGCGCGGCGGATTGGCGTCCAGAATGGCGAATTACGCGCCCTTCCTAACCATGAACCCGGTGGACCACCAATTCTCGGACGAGGCAAGGACGAGGATTAAATCCGTTTCAGAGCGTTCGGGAACGCTTTCAGAGCGTTCCAGGAGGCTCCGAGAAGGCCGCGGCGCCCGAGACGTTTTTCAGAGTCGCCAGATCGCAGAGATTCTCGACTTGTCTTCACCCGAGTTTCTCTTCGACCTGGCGTCGTCTTAAATTCACGCAAGTCCCCCTAACCCAAGCATGAAGCAGTCAGGAGCGAAAGAAGGACGTACATGTACATGAATCCACGCCGGTTTCGAGAGCACGCATTGGACAAATGTTCGTATCACGCGGCCGGTCTCGCGAATCGAGGGGCCGTGTTCATGTACATAGCTGGGCGCGTACGTCCTTCGTGGGCTCCCTAAGCAGGAGGGCTTCAAGATCCGCGTCCTGACGCGCTCCGCGGCCCGCTTCGCCGAGCTGCACCGGAGAGCCGGCGCCGACGGCGCCCGGCTGCGCCAGATCGAGCGCTACGAGGAGGGGGCGGACTGCCGCGTGTGGGTGCTCGGCACCATGACGACCCGCCCGCTCGGATGTCTCGTGCCAGCAGGCACCTCCTACTAGGGCGACGAGATCTATGCATATCCACTGCTCCTGGCCAGGCCCATCCTGGGCCCAGGAGCTGTGTATATGCCTCCCTGGCCAGGCCAGGAGGGCGTATACACCGCCCCTGGGCCCAGGATTGGCCTGGCCAGGAGCAGTGGATATGCATAGATCTCGTCGCCCTATCCTACCTTTCAGTCGGGCCTGTCCCTCTACAGGGAAAAGATTCCCAAAGAGTCAAAAAATTAGTCCGGGGACGATGTTGCCATGATTTTTCTACTGCATTTGAGCATGTTTAGATGTATGGTTTTTGTTTGAATTTCTGCTGGTCCAGATCTGCCTGTATGGGGACATGTTCGACCTAATCCTACCTCTCGAGCGACAAAAGGGACATGGACGAGATTTCGGAGCTCCGCGCGCATCTCTTGGGTCGGCGCCTGGAACCCCCTGGCGCACGGCGCGCGCCAGGGAGGGGGTCCCGGCGCCGATCTAAGAGATCCGCGCGACACTCCGACAGTGCACTCCGGGTTTCTTGATAAGCGTGGGGGGGTACCCCCCCGACGGGGGTCAACCTCGCCGCGTCGTCGCGCCGCGACGGGGGCCGGAGCGCCTTCGGCGCGCGGTGGCTGCCCGCGACGGGGGTCGATGTGGGGCTGTCGGCGGGGGTGACGCCCCCCCGATGCTCAGGAAGAAACTCGGAGTACTTTTTCGTATGTGTTTGTTTTCCATCGAGCCTCCTGCTTCGCTTCCCCTCTTGGCGTGTCGGTCGGTCCAGTCTCGGCCTTCCGGGCCCCCGCCCGCTCGATGCCCTGCGCGCTGCGGTCGGTCCCTCGATCGGTGCCGCCTGTCTCCTAAGAGAGCTGAGGCTAGACGTAGTCGGGCCTGTCCCTCTATAGGAGGAATATTCAAAAATAGTCAGAGGATTATTTTTTGTACGTTTGGGTATGTTTATCAGTTGAGCGGAAGATCGGGACAAATCGGAACCAGAGATTCTGGGAGAGTTCCAAAGAAAAATAGAACGCCGAGTTGTGGAGCGCAGCGCGCGCATTCGCAGAAGTTCCCCAAGGACTTTTCGAGGGCTTGAGGAGCCCAAGTAACGCATGGGCGCTCAATTAAACTGTTGAGGGCGGGCAGAAAAGCTGGTGTGCACGAGCATTGGGAGCGGGTGCGCGGCTTGCACGGGGGGCGCAGTAGGTTTGCGTTTCAGGGGCTTGGGCGCTGGACGATGCGTTGATGGGGGGCCCGAGAGTGCGTCACACATATTACGCCTGTGGCGCCATGGAGGCCGCATGTGCGGTTGCAGTGGGGCGGGCGCCCCGCCGCGCGCACCGTCGCGACAGCTCTCTTGGGCGCCCGCCAGCCGCCGTGGACGTAGTGGGCCCAGCTCGTCTCGCGGTCGGCGCGCGGCGGGTCGGCGGCCACGACGCTGGCGGCCTGAAAATGCTTCGAAAGTGTTTCTCCCCGAGCCCGGGGCTATTGCACGTTTTCGGTGGCACGCGCAGCTCGGAAAAGAATCGCCTTGTCTGTCGGCGGCCAGTTGGCTGTCGTCGCGCAGAAGTACCGGCGGATGGCGCGGTCCACGCCCAGCGCAGAGAGCGTGTCCATGAGCGTGGACTCGTCGAGGGGCAGGAGGAAGGACCTCGTGGTCGGGACCATCGCGGCCTGCGATGTCCACGGCCCCCACCCTCGGCGCGTGAGGACCTGCTGGGCGCCGCCGCAGGTCGATTTCAGAGAATCTCGGAACGGGAAATCCGGGCGCGCCAAATTTCGCGGGCCGAAAAACTCTCATAGAGTTTCGGCCAGCTCCGAGGTTTTGGGTTTATGGGAATGTTTCACGCGGGGTGTCTAGTTCAGAGATGTTCAGAGATTCTCAGCGAAGGTCGGACGCGAGAGTTTGGCGCGCCCCGTTTTCTGGTTCTGTGAATCTCTGAAGAGCGGTTTCTCAGGTTTTACCAGATCTCCAGGCGTCCCACTGTCAGCCAGAGACGAGCGACTGGCTGGCGCCGCGCCCGATGCTTCCGGAGTCGCGAACTCGGTCCTCGATTCCGTGGGGCCCGCGGGCCCCTGGGCCAATCGCGAGGTTGCCGAAGCCCCCGGGCGGTTGCGCGCGATTGTCTCCGAAACCGGAATTGGGCATCCATGGTGGACGCCCGCGCGTGGGCGCTAGGTGTCCGCCAGATTATTCGGTGGCGGATATTGCATGGTGCGGGGGCCCTCCGAAGACTTTCCGGGGTTTTCTTTACGGTTATTTCGGCGCGCTTCGGGAACCTTGGGGCGGCGCGGGGAAGTCGCCAGGCCGCGCGCGGGCTCTTTTTCCAATGCCTTCTCGGGCATTCTCGCGGTGTTGCGTGGCCGAAAAGGTCACTGAGTACTGCGCTTTTTGACATTTGCACGTTTTTTTCGTTTCGTTGGTTGCGTGATTGTTTTGGCGGTCCGCCTCTTTGGGGCCCCCTTGGGGCCTCAAGTTTGTTTTGCTGACGTCGGGCTTTCTGGAGTGAAAGGCGCTTGGCGCTGAATTCCCTCGGGCGCGCGCGTGGCCAAATACGCGCCGTGGCCCCATCTGCGCCGGGGCGCATTCCTTCCCTCGCGAAGCCGATGGCGCCCAAGGCGCGGCAGGCCCGTTCGGCGGCGCCCCCGGTGATTTGAAAATCCGAGCATGATTTTTATCCCGGTCAAACTTTGCCCCGATCCCGGCTTCGTCTTAGTTTAGGGTATTTTCAACTGTTCGTCCAAAATCCGTTTGTAGGTGGACACGCCCAACCGAAGGCTAGACGTCAACCCGCGTGCCTGTTTCTGACTCCTCCTCCTCCCTAGAAGTGGAGGGTTTCCCCGAAGGGCTTTGGCGACCCGTCCTCCTCCTCCTCCTCCCCCTCCTCGTCCTCCTCCTCCTCCTCCTCCTCCTCCTCCTCCTTCTCCCCCTCCTCCTCCTCCCCCTCCTCCTCTCCTCCTCCTCCTCATCCTCCTTCTCCTTCTCCATTCTCCTCCTCCTTTTCCCTCCTCCTCCCCCTCCTCCTCCTCCTCCTCCTCCTCCTCCTCCTCCTCCTCCTCCTCCTCCTCCTCCTCCTCCCCTCCTCCTCCTCCTCCTCCTCCTCCTCTCCTCTCTCCTCCTCCTCCTCCTCCTCCTCCTCCTCCTCCTCCTCCTCCTCCTCGGGTCGCCCACGGCCCTGGGGAAACCGTGCGCCTCGGAGGCACCACGTTCTACGAGTTCGGTGTGCCGATCTCGAACCCAGAGTTCCTGAGGCCGCACCGCGTGGTGAGCGTCGCCAGCCTGCGAGTGAACCGGCAGGCTTCTGGCGGCGTCCACAAGGGTGGGGGTGGCACGAGGGGATGGCCCTTCTTCACCGAGCGCGTTCCACTACTCGCAAAGTGCCTACTCGCAAACGTCTGAAAACACAGTCTGATTTTGATGTCGTTTGTCGTAGATCCCCCGCGGGGGATCCAGGCCATTGGCGAGCAGTCACTTTGCGAGTAGAGGAACGCGCTAGTCTACTTCTGATAAGCCAGGGGGGGGTCCTGGAAGGCCGAGTAGTTTTTCACCCTTAGGAGGGGCGCGCAAACGACACCCCCGCTCCCCCAAAGGCTCCTTGTCACTGTCCAGGCGAGCGGCGTCGCGTCTCCGGAGCTCCTTGGGAGGGCTTGCAGCCTGTCCCGGGGACGGGGTCGAGGCCCTTAGGGGTCCACGCCGTGGAAAAGCTAGCAACGCCAGGGGCCCTGGGCCGCTTCCCCCCGCCTCTTCTCGGACGGGGCTAGGACGAGGATTAGATCCAGTCCAGAGCGTTCCGGAACGCTCTCAGCTCCGGGAAGGCCGCGGCGCCCGATACATCCCCCAGAGCCGCCGGATCTCAGAAATTCTCAATTCATCCGTATCCGATTTTATCCTCGTCCTACCTTCGCATTGAGGGGTTAGTAGGCAGGGGCCTCGTCAGAAGGCCTCACGGCGTCGAGGCCTCTTGGATGAGGAGGGACAAAAACACAGACACAATTGCTCGTCGATCCCCAGAAAACGGGAAAGTATGGGAAGCGAGGGGGCAGACGAAAGCCTAGAGAATATGGGAAGTATGGGGGATCGTGGGATTTGTGTCTATTTATTGGTGTGTCCCCGAGGTGCAGGAGGAGGAGGAGGAGGAGGAGGAGGAGGAGGAGGAGGAGAAGGAGGGGGCGTGGGAGACTGGGCGAAGGGTGCAGGTTGAGACCCAGGTTCCCCCTCGCCTGCCCGAGTCCGCGGCCGTTCCTGTACAGTGGGGGCCCATGCCAAGAAACACCTTGCTTGCCTCCAGGGTACCCCGGGCTTCTTTGGTTTCGACGGTTTCGCGACGGAAGGCGCGACGCTCCCACACCAAACATCGACGGACGTCCTGGGGTCTCAGGGCTGGGTTTCATGTGGAAGGTTTCTTGTTTAATTTCTGGCCTCCAGTGTACGGCGGGTTCGTGTCCTGTCGACCGGCGCCGACCCCGCCGCCGGCGTTCAACGTTGAACGTCGCCAGCGACCCCAAATCGGTCGATGTTGAACGATCTGACGTTTCGGGAACGGCCGACCCTTCAAGGTTGAACGATCCAGGCGGTGTCAGAAACTGACGCCAGGGTCGGCCCGACGCGAACCCACTGTAGGGGATCGACTGCAGAATTTGATTTACCCCAGAATGGATTTTCCCGTCGAATCTGCGGACAAGATAATTTGAATTCTCAGTAGGTTCGCGAATTCTCGGTATATGCGCGAACATGTGACGTCATCGTCCTAGATTCGAGAGGGGAAAATCAAGTGTCGATCCCCTACTCGAATCCTGGACCAACGAGCAACGAAAGAACACGCGCGAAACCGAACAATGCACGGGCAGTGGACGTGCGAGCGATGGCAAGTCCCCTCTTCGCGCCGCCGAGGTCTGCGACCTCACCTTCTGCCACGACCACAGCTCCGAGCAGATGCCCTCCTGCCTGGCGGCGATCGCCGTGGGGGCAAATTGGCCCCGAGGGAAGCGGGCCCTGAGATTCAGGCGATCGCAGACATGGATTCAGGGGGCGCGGACTAGCGACACGGGTCCCGCTTCCGTGGGGCAGCGCGGAGTCCCGCCGCCGAGCGAGGCGGCACCGGCCGCATTTTGGGGAGGGCGCCTCCCCCGACCCATGGATTTGGCGACCGCGCGCCGCATTCGTGCATCGCCGATCCATGCAAGAGGAAGAGGAAGGGACGAAAGAGGAGGAGGAGGAGGAGGAGGAGGAGGAGGAGAAGGAGAAGGAGAAGGAGGGGGGAGGGAGGAGGAGGAGGAGGAGGAGGAGGAGGAGGAGGAGGAGGAGGAGGCAGGGTCCAGGACCCCGGGGCGCCCTCGAGGGCGCGACGAGCCTCTTCGTGCTTCGCGCCCGGTGCCGGTCCTTCTCCTCCTCCATCCTCCTCCTCCCTCCTCCTCCTCCTCCTCCTCCTCCTCCTCCTCCTCCTCCCCCTCCCCCTCCCCCTCCTCCTCCTCCTCCTCCTCCTCCTCCTCACGCTCCTCCTCCGCCTCCTCCTCCTCCGCCTCCTCCTCCTCCGAGGGCGGCGCGAGAGCGCGAAGTTCTACGCGCGGCGCGAGGGCGCGAAGTCCGGCGCCCGCGGGGCCCGCTTCCCCTGGGGCCCTTCCCCCCAAGCGTTCTGGACACCGCTGCCTGGCGACGGCTCCATCTTTGGCGTGTGCGACCTCGCTGCGGGCTGGAGCCAGCAGCCCCACTCCAGTTCCGATGGATCTCTATCACATGCTGTGGGATTTGACTGTGAGATCTTCGGTCGAGTTGGAAACTGAGCGGCCTTGGGGCCTGTGAGCGCCTCGAGGGACCCTTCCCCCATGCTGAGGCGACCATCATCCACGGCCTCGAGGGCCACACGGAGCACGAGGCGAGCAGCGAGCCCTCCCCGCCACCTTCCCCTCCCGCTCTCTCGGTGGATGGGCAGGGCTCGTTGCGATTCCCCTCCGCCTCGATTCGCTTTCGATGTCGACGGCTTCCGATTACGATCTCGCTTCGACTTCCGGCTCCGATTTGGTTGCCGACTTCTCGTTGGGGCTTTGCAGGGAATGGGTGGGGGGTGGGGGGCAGGGCTCGTTCCGATTCCCCTGCGACTCGATTTGATTTCGATGTCGATGGCTTCCGATTCCGATTCCGCTTCGACCTCGGATTCCGGTCTGGGTGCCGAGTTCTCTCGTTAGAGGCATTGCTGCTCTGCCGATGTCAGCCGATTCGACTCCTCCCGACCTGGCTGCCGGTTTCCGCCGATCCTTGGTATCGTTCGGACGTGTGCATTTGTCTCGGCAAACGGATCATCGAGGAGCATGTTGGGTCATCTTGTGGAACAAAGCACGCACGGAGCCGAACAAGGCACAGGGGATTGGACGTCAGATCCGATTCGCGCCGATCGCCGACCGATTCAAGTCTGGGTTCTCCTGGGGGGGGGAACAGGGGAAGGCGGAGCTGCGAAGTCTTCTGCACGCAGGTGGTCTCGGTCCCGCCGCCAGGCGCGATCCTCGATGCCTCGGCGGCGGAAGTCGCCTGGAGAGGCCAGTTGCGTGAGCTGATCCGCCCCCTCACTAAACTCCCCCTTTCATCCGACGCGACGCTCGCTCCTCCTCCTCCTCCTCCTCCTCCTCCTCCTCCTCCTCCTCTCACTCCTTGTCAACCCCCCTCTTTTCACTCCTCGTTGTCCTCCTCATCCTCATCCTCCCTCCTCCTCCTTCCGTAGCCATTTTGGCTCAAGCCATTTTGGCTCAAGTTCGAGTCGCTCCCTGGCGCTTCGAGCCTGGACGCAGCCGAGGGGAAGGCGCAGCGTCCGATTTTTGGGGGGGAGTCCCCGATCGTCCCCGCGCCCTGTTCTCCATTCCTACGTCACCCAGATCCTCGGCACCTTTCCAGGGCTGGGTAGACTGAGACGCGTCCAGTTCCTAGATCTGGCAGTGTGGATGTCCTCACCAACGGCTTCAGGCAGCGAGTCCCTCCAGGATATCATCCAGAATGCCATGTCCAATGCCACATCCTTCATTATGGCCCAGCTGGAAGCACGGTTGTGCATGGTCGGCACAAACATGGTTTCGCTTGCTGCTAGTGTCTCTGCCACCCAGACCTCCATGTATTGCATCTCCGAGCAGCTTAAGACCATGCAGTTGAGGATGGACGCGCAGGAGGCAGCCGTTCAGAGCATTCATGCCTCACCACCATCATCGGCTACTGGATCAACAGGCTCTTTCGCCACCAGAGTCTCCATGGGCGACCACAAGCGTAGAAGAGGGCACGATGCAGTCAATGGTGGAGATCCGTGCGTCAAGTATGTTGGCACATTTCCTCATCCTACAGCTGCGCGCGAACGAGAGCGTCACTGCGCTAGTGTTGTCGCCAATTTCCCGCAGTCCTTCCATGACGCAGTCGAGACCAAGCTCCATGGAGTTTTTCGCGGACCTCGGCAGGCGGAGGATCTGGGTATATAGTCGGGCCCCTGGGGGCCAAAACATATGTCCATGTCCACCGCCCGCTGGGGCACCAGGACGTCGGTTCCCAAGCGGTGAACATGGATATTCCAAATCCCTTGTTAATCGTCCCCCAGGTCCGGTTTTTAAGGCGCCTTTTTTGTAATTGGGGGGGTTCGGTTTATTAGGGCTTTTTCTTTGGATTGGAGCTCAGGGGGTCCAGTTTATCAAGGAGCCCCGTCGAAGAGGGGGGTCCGGAATGTTAGGTCGCATTTGGAAGGGATCCGGCTTTTTAGGGGGGGGTCGACTAAGAAGGGATTTGGAGTAAGTCCCCGCCTCGCACGGCTGCTCCTGCGTGTGCAGCTGCACTTCCCCGCAGCGCCGCTCTCCTGGAAATGTCTGGCTGCTCCCACGGGTGGCCAGCAGTGTCCCCGAGCGCCCGGCTGTCTCTCGACCGCTCGGGGCGCCCTCCTTGGTGTCCAGCGCCGGAGCACGCCGCCTGGTGATGGCGATGGTGATGATGATTTCGAGTATGATTGTGATGATGCTGATAATGATGCTGATAATGGTGATGATGAAGAGAAGGAGGAGGAGGAGGAGGGGGAGGAGGAGGAGGAGGAGGAGGAGGAGGAGGTGGGGGAGGAGGAGGAGGAGGATGATGAGGAATATGATGAGAAGGACGAGGATGAGCATGATGATGAAGAGGATGAGGATGAGGAGGATGCTGGTGATGATGATGCTGATAATGATGAGGATGAGGAGGATGCTGTTGTTGTTGTTGATCATGATGGTGGTTGTGATGGTGATGGTGATGCTGATGATGATGATGATGATGATGATGATGATGATGATGCAGCTGATGCTGACTCTGGTGATGCTAACGGCGATTCTATGATGATGCTGATGCTGATGATGATTTTGTTGATGATGCCGCTGATGATAATAATTCGCGTGCTGCTGCTGATGCTGATGCGTCGGCTGCTGTTGATGATGATGGTGATGGTGATGATGATGATGATGATGATGATGATGATGACGCTGATGATGATGATGGTGATGCAGATGATGCAGAGTATGGTGATGGTAATGGTCATGACGATGATGATAATGATGATTATCATGAGGATGAGGATGAGCATGAGCATGAGGATGAGCATGTGGATGATGATGATTATGATGATGATGATGATGATGATGATGATGATGATGATGATGATGCGATTGCTGCTGCTGACAATGCTTCGGTTGATGTCGATTATGGTGGTGATGTTGGTGAGGATCAACATCATTATCATCATAATAATAATCATCATCATCATCATCATCATCAGCATCATCATCATCATTGTCATCGTCATCGTCATCATCACCATCATCATCATCATCATCATCATCATCATGGGGTGCAGGAGGAGGAGGAGGAGAAGGAGAAGGAGGACCCCGCCAGGGCTCAGGTCCCACTGGTCCTCCTCCAGCCAGTCCTTCTCTCTCCTTTGCCCTGGCTCCCCTACTTCTTCTTTCATCATTCTCCCTCCTCCCTCCCTCCCTCTCTTATCTGCGCAAAACGGTGCGCAAGACTGCGCGCAAAGTGTTGCAATGCCGGAATCCGACCGACCCTCCTCTCCGCTCCTTTCCTTTTCTCTTCCTCATTTCCCGTCATCGGCCTCATCCACCTCGTCATCACCTCCAATTTCGTTCGCGTCAGAATTTCTCCCCTCCCTGCTCCTCACAATCAGCATCAGCATGATATCCGTCGTCTTTCTCCCCATGCCCCTCCTCTGAATCCAATTCGGCCAGTCGTCTTCCTCCTCTCCGTCCTGTTCATCCTCTTTCCCGTCCCCCGCTCTTCGTCCTTCTCCGCCTCCTCCGCATGATCTGCCTCCGCCTCCTTCCTCATTTGCTGTCTCCCCAGAACCTGCCGCCGTCTCCTTCTCGTCGTCCTCATCGTTATATATCCTCCATGCAGTCAAGATGCTGAGAGAAGGACCACTTTGAGCCCAGGTTTGGCTCCAATTGTCGGGCCGTTCGTCAGACTCAGGTCGTGGGACCTTCTCGTGGCCGAGGCTCTCCGTGGTCAACGTCAGCACGATTTCTGTAGCACGATGGTCGCACAGAACAATGCTCGCCGTATTCAGCGTTCCTTATGCTAGCACGATGGTTGTATCATCCCCGTTCACCTCCCACCCGCCTGTCTCCAGAGAGCGTCGGGCGAGGCTAGGACGAGGATAAATCCGTTCCAGAGCGTTCCAGAACGGTCTGAGATGGCCGCGGCGCCCGAGACATCCTCGAGAGCCACCAGATCTCAGAGATTTTCGATTCATTGGCTGACGCCGCTCCGCCGACCCCTTGGGGCGGCAGTAAGAGTGAAAACCAGAGTTTGCGGAACGCGCGCGATTTCTTGGGAGTCTTGGGGTTTCAGCTTCTTGGGATTTCGTCGGGGGCGGTTGGCGGATCGCGGCTCTGCTCTTGGGCTTCTCTGGGCTCTGGCAGCATTTTTGAAGCCTTTGGGGAGCCGTGTTGAGGCATCTAGGGGCCTGTTTGGGGCCTTTCGGGGGCCTGGTGGGAGCCTCTTTGGGGCCTCCTGGCGCCTCCTCAGTTTTTTGTTCGGGGCTGAGTGCTCGAAATGTCCATTCAGGTTCCCCCTCTGGGCCTCCTCTTGGGGCCGTCATGGGGCCTTCCTGGGCCGTTTTGGAGGCTTCTGGGGCCGATTCGTCTTGGAGCCATCTTGGGTGCCTTTTGGGCTATCTTGGGACGATCTTGAAGGCTTCTTGGGCCGTTATGGGCCTCGTGGAAGCCCAAGAGGCGAATGTGCTACAAATATACGTTTTACCTCGGGAGTGAGACGATTGTTGCTTCTTGAGGGCCTCTTGTGATGGCTCTTGGTGGCTTCTCGGGGCGTCTTGGGGGCCTCCGGGTCCGTCTGGAGACAATCTTGGGGGTTTTGGAGCGATCTTTCGGCGACTCGTAGCCTTCTTCTTGGACCGTCCCGGGTGCCTTTTGGGGCCCTTTTGGCATGTTTTGGGGCTCCCTGAGGCTCCGAGGGTGCGGCCGGCACTTTTGCTCCCCACCCCGCCACCCCATCTCCGATCCGGCCGGACCGGGCTCCCGGGGCAGGGGCTAGTGGTGGAGGGGGAGCCATCTCACACGCCGTGACCCCAAGGGGTCGGCGGACTGATCCTCACCCGGTGCTGTACTCGTCCTGGCTTCGTCTGAAATCGCGAGGTCGGCGAGGTGGACGTCGCGAAGATGGACGGGTGGCTGCAGCTGGCCAGAAAGCACGGCTTCGACCTGAGCCTGCCGGAGGGGCGGCAGCCGGAGGGCGCGGTCTTCCCCAACCCGCAGGAGGCGGCCACGTTGGTCCGCCTGGCGGACGAGGCGGTTTCTTCTCTGCTGGTTTTGAGTCGAGCCTGTCCCTGTGCAGGAGGAAGAATTAAAAAATTGTCAAAATAATTTTATGGGGACTATGTTTGGGATTATGTTTTGGAAATTGTGGTGGATTTCTTTGACTGTTAAGAATTTTGTCGTACAAATCCGCCTGAAAGGGGACAGGCCCGACCCAATGTTGTTTTTTGCTCGCGTATGCTATGTGACTGCTTCATTAGATGCTCGTTTTGGGGGACCTCTCTGGGGCCCACCTCTGGATCTGTTCGACTCTGGTTCGACCCCAGTTCGACTCAAGTTCGATTCAAGCTCGACTCAGGTTCGACTCAAGGTCGACTCGAATCATCGATGCAGCTTCGACGCACGAGCGGAGCGAGTGGCTCCAGGAAGGAAGGTCCCCAGAATGAGCAGCCAACTTAAGTCCCATCCCCGTCTGCCCCTTCCTCCATCCCCCTCCTTCGCCCCCCCCCATCCCTCCCCTCCCCTCACTCACTCACTCACTCACCCCATGGCGCACGCAGCGGTGTCCTGCACCTCCACGCGCGACCGCGGCCGCCGCGCGCGCGCCGCGCCGCGACCGCAGATCCTCTACGGCCCAGGGCTCCAAGGGGGCCCCCGCGGGACAGGCGAGGAGGCTCTGAGGACCTCTGGAGGGAAGAGGAGGCGGGGACCCAGAGCCCGAGGCACCCCTCCCCTCGCTCCTCCGCTC
Organism: Prorocentrum cordatum; assembly: GCA_963575745.1. Lineage (NCBI taxonomy): Eukaryota > Dinophyceae > Prorocentrales > Prorocentraceae > Prorocentrum > Prorocentrum cordatum. Next base: position 421,352 of record CAUYUJ010000001.1, on the reverse strand, counting down.
CCGCTCCTCCCTCGTGCGCCCGCCCGACCCCCCCTCCCCGACCCGGGTGCAAGCATTGGGTTGGGCCTGTCCCCCTCCAGGCGGATTCGGGCGAAAAAAATAAGAACACTCACCCCCCCCCCAAAAAAAAATGTCCCCATTTTGTTGTTTCACTGTGTTTGAAAATTCCTCCTGTAGAGGGACAGACCCGACTTGATGCGAGCGCAGGGAGGGACGGGTCGCGCCTCGGGAGGTGCCAGCGCGGGCCTCGGAGCCCCCGCGGGGGCGACGGGGGCACCCCACGGGCCACTCCTGGGCGTCGTCGACCCCGTCGTTCGAACTCCTCCTCCTCCTCCGCCTCCGCCTCCGCCTCCTCCGCCTCCTCCTCCTCCTCCTCCTCCTCCTCCTCCTCCTCCTCCTCTTCCTCCGCCTCCGCCTCTTCCTCCGCCTCCGCCTCTTCCTCCGCCTCCGCCTCCGCCTCCTCCGCCTCCGCCTCCGCCTCCTCCGCCTCCGCCTCCGCCTCCTCCTCCTCCTTCTCCTCTTCCGCCGCCTCCTCCTCCTCCCAGGTTTTCCGGACCCTTCCTGGAGGTCCTCGTCGCCACTGATCACGGTGGATTTGCGAAGAGTGAAGCGTGCATGACCGCGACTGCGACTCGGAGTGCAAGCGATCTGGGCGAAGATGACCTGCTTCGCGCGTGTCTGTTTCTCCATTTGCCCCTGCCCTCGCTCGCTCGTCGCTGCCCGAAGGGCGACGGCTCGAGGCCCGCGCCGATGGCTTCTCGGAGGGCTCAGCGGATCGCTTCCCAGCGGAGCTGGATCAGGAGTGGGGCGAAGGCGACGGCCCTCTTGGAAGTTGGGGGGGATCTCGGAAGAGATCGGGACACTCTTGGTGGGCTTGTCTTCCACCACCACCATAAGTAGGATGGGGAGGGGGTCCTCCCCTTCTTCTTCCTCCTCATCCTCTACACCCCCCCTTCCTCCCCGTGCCGCTGGGCCGCGCCTTCGGCGCGCTCGCCGCGTGGCCGATGCCGGGTTCGCTCTCGCCGAAGGCCGCCGGCCTGCGCCGCGCCGAGGAGGCGGCCCGCGGGGTCTCCTCGCGGCGCACGCGGCCGCGGGGCTGGCAGCAGGGCACGCCCACGATGGAGTGCGCCTGTTGCGCGCCGCGGAGGGCCTTCTGCGCGCGGCGGTGGCGGGTTTGCGGAACCCTGCCGCCCAGCCGCTTGCGCCCGTGCCTGGCGCTGCAGCGCGGCGGCGGCGGCGGCGAGGGCGCGGAGGCCGTGGCGGTGGTGCTGCGGGCCGCGGTGGTGCTGCGGCCGATGAAGATCGTGTTGGCGGCGGCGAGGCGGTTGGGGACCACGTGATGGAGGACGCCACGGGGGGCGGTCGCAGGCAGCGGCGGCGGCGCCGCCCGCAGCCTGCCCCTGTGGGCCTACCTCTGGTTGATGTCGCTGCTGGACCTGCTGCTGGTCAGGACGCTTTCGAGGATGAGCTGAACGATGAGTGGGCGGATGGCCTCACGGTGCTGCCTGGCCGCCGCGGCCGTGGACGCCCGCCCGCCCTCGCCCCCGACGTGCGGGCGCGACTCTGTCGAGGCCCCTTGGCGGGTCTCGAGGCGACCGTCGTCGCCGTCGGGGAGAGCTATGCCTCCGTCCGTTTCGTTGCGGACGACCCCGCCGCCGAGCCCATGGACGTTCGCCTGGACTTCCTGGAGGCACTGCCGCCGCATAGCGTTGCAGGGCCGCCGTCCCTCCCCACCTCTCCCCACACGGTGTTCGCCAGCAGCGATCGCCACTCCATTCTTAAACCTTGCCCTCTCCGCCATCGTGGCGTGAGGGCGCCTCGGCGTAGTCCGTCGGGAGACGCTCGAGAGGCGCTGCGCTCCATCCCCCCCCCTCCATCTTATGGTGGTGGTGGTGGTTGGTGGAAAACAGGCCCATCAATCCTTACAGGCGTCTGGGTAGGTTGGGGGCTTCTCAGAGGCGGGGCGCCTCCTCGGGAGGCCGTCCGACCGACCCCCCCCCCCCGTCCCTCGTGCACGCCGGCCACTGCCCCACTTCTGGAGGCATGATTCTTCGGAGGCCGGGCTCGGCCTCAAGCGAAGCACATATGCGTTTCCAGAGGGTACATATCGTTGTTCCGTTCCTTCCCCCCTCCTCCTCCTCCCCCTCCTCCTCCTCCTCCCCCTCCTCCTCCTCCTCCTCCTCCCCCTCCTCCTCCTCCTCCTCCTCCTCCTCCTCCTCCTCCTCCTCCTCCTCCTCCTCCTCCTCCTCCACTCCCCACCCCCACTGTTCAGGTGGCACTCCTGAAGCGGCCTGACGCCAAGATGGCGCTGTCCATGGACCCCGACGCCACCAAGCGGGCCGCCGCTGACCTGTTGAGGACTCGGCCTCCCGACCGAGAGTCTCCCGATGGGGCAGTCACTCAGGGCAGGCCAGGGTGTCACGACCAAACCGACCGCTGTGCACGTTTCAATTACCAGGGAGTTGGATACACATCACGTGGCTGGCCTGTGCGAGAGATGTATACGCAGATGTGTACGCCTATGTCTTTCGAGCAATCAGCCCTCGCGCGGCTGAGTACGCCAGCCCTCCGCCCTTTCGCAAGCGATTGTTGCCATAGTTGTTTCCAGGTTCCTGATCGGGTCAGGTTCGGGTTGGTGTGCCACAGGGCGTGACGGGGATCCCCGGGAGCTGCGCAGTGATCGTGAATCATCAGGTTGGCGCGCCAGCTCTGAGGCTTGCTCAGAGCACGGAGCGCGTCGACGACATTGGGTCGTTCTCTCTCTCTCTCTCTCTTTCTGTCTCTTTTTTTTTTTTTCTCTCTCTCTCTCTCTCTCTCTCGCTCTCTCCATCACTCTCGCTCTCTTTCTCCCTCTCTCTCTCTCTGCCTCTCTCTCTCTCTTTCCCTCTCTCTCTATCCCTCTTTCTCTCTCTCTCTCTCTCTCTCTTTCTCCCTCTCTCTCTGACTCTCTCTCTCTCTCGCCTTTTCGAGCTCGAACGCTGCACGTCGAAAGCTCTTGGCAGCGTGAGTCCAGCTGCAATCATCTGCGGACGCCCGAGCTCGTGCCGGAATCTTCATTCCTAACATTCGGTCGGTAGGAAGCGAAGGGAGGTCCCCCGCGATGGGGGACAAGCTCGCCTTGCCGCCACACTGCGCCAGGGGTCGGGGCGCTCTCGGCGGGCGGTGGCTGTCCGCCACGGGGTCCACTCGGTGTGTTGGGCGGGGTGCCCGCTCCCGCGGATTGATGCGAGTTTCGGCTTGGCATCGCTCGGACGTGTGCTTTTTTCTTGGCGAGACACATCGAGGACCATCCTGGACCATCGATAAAAAAACACGCACGAAACCGAAACATGCACGGGAAATGGACGTCCGAGCGACGGCAAGTCGGAGCCTCTTTGTTTGGCCTCAGTCTGAGAGCAACACTTTGACGCGTACGGTAGGCTCGTGCGGCGATGGCGCGCCGGCGACGCCGGCGAAGGCGTTCAAGGCTGAACTCCGCATGATAGAACGACGCGGACGCACTCAGGAGCACGGTGGCGCCCAGGACCCGATTGAATTCAATTTTGAACGCTCGGGGCCGCGACCGATTCAAGGTTGAACGATCGACGCGGTGTCCAAAACCTTTGCGCGCGCCGACGCCATACGAACCTACCGTACATTGCGCTGAAGCGTGGGCGTCGTTGCTCATGATGGCATGTGTTCGTGGCCCAGGCTGCCAAGAGGGTCAGCCAGAACTCCCGCCGGGCCAGCAGCACCACGTCTGTTCTCCGAACGCCCGCACTGCTCTCACTCAGAGCAAGGATGAGGAACGAGAAGGACCGCGGATTTTTTTGATTCGCGCTGGACCCCCCTCCCTGGCGCGCGGTGCGCACCAGGGGCGGCGCCGCAGGCGCCGCCGGGGGGGCCAGGCGCGGATCTAAGAAATTCGCGCGGAGCGCCAAGAGTTTATGTTGTATGTGTTTTTTGTTCTTCTTCTGGAACAGGGGTGAGGACGGCTCGAAGCCTTGAAGTCGCAGGCAGGGGCGAGAGTCGGGCCGGACGAAAGGGGGTGACAGGGAAATCCTTAAGGGGGGGTTCCGAAATCTGCTGCATGCAGCTGTGGTTTCAGCCCCACCGAAGGGCCCATTCCTCGACACATGGGCGCCTCCGGCGCCGGGAGGCGCCGGGAAAGTAAGCTACGTGAGCTGATTCTCCCCCCCCCCTTTGCCATCCCCCCCTTTCGCCCGGCCCGAGAGGGACGCCTCGAAGTCTTCGGCCAGCCACCCCAGGACGGAGGACGAGCCGCCGGCCAAGCGCCTGCGAGCGAGGCACGCGGAGCTGGCGGCCTCGCAGACGGCGCTGTCTGCCCCGGCGGCGTAGGCCCTGCTCCGCGGGGCCCTCCTCGGGGGCAACGACAGGGGGGGGGGGATCGGGGGGAGAGTCGGCATGGGTTCCCGGTCGTTTTCGACCCGAGGCTCCAGGTTTTCGGTCGTTCTCGTGCGTTCGCGGCGGCTTTCCGGCCTCGGGATGCGTCCCAGCAGCTGCGCCTCGTCGAGGGCGTGCCGGGGGTGCTGGCATCGTCCCAAACGGCCGCCGGAGGCCCGAGTTCTGGCCCGAAGGCCATGCGGGGATGTAGGCATACGGGTGGGCTGCCTCGACCCGCAATCGCCCAGTGGTCGCCGCCAGGGGGCCCGATAGCCCCAGCCTGGCCAGGGAGGCGCGGACGTACTGTCGGAGGCCTATCGCCGATCTCTCGGCGCATCGGCGGTGTATCGCCGATCCCAGGTCGATGCATCCCCCCCCCCTTTCGGGGGAGCGTAAGACCTGGGTTTGCCAGGACTCGGGTTCGCCATCGTTTTTTGACGACCGCGCCTCGGATTTTGACGAGGAGGAGTTCCGTGGGATGTCTGCAGCGGGAGGCCTCGTCAAAATGCATGCTCGACCTCGTCATTTTTGTTGACGATCTCGTCGGGGATTTCCGAGTCCCCTGTACCCAGGTCTTACGTCCCCCTGACCCTTCTGCCAACCCCCCCCCCCTCTCGTTGCCCCTCGCCTCCTGATGTTGAGGGCGGCTTATCGTGAGTGTGCAGCTCGGCCGGCGGCGCCCACAAGGGGGAGGCCAGGGCATCGTTTCGATCCCTCCGCTCCGATGCGAGTCGACATCGGTGGCTTCCGATTCCGATTCGATCCGATCTGGGAGTCCGATGTGGGCTCCGATGCCTCACTGGAGGCATTACTGGCCTGGCCGATCTCCGCCGATACGACTCCTCCCGACTCGGCGGCCGACCTCCGCCTCTCCGGTTCCCCTCGATCGCCGAGCTCCGGCTTGTCGATGCGCTTCTGGGCCCTCCCGGGCGGCGCGACGGGGGTGGGCGACCTCCCAAGGCCGGACGGGGGGGGGGCCCTTTGCAGGCGGGCGCCCTCTTCTCTGGGGCCGGGCGGTGGCCACCGCGCCCCCCCTGCCCGCGCCCACCCTGTGCCGACCCAGCTCGTCTGCGGGTTGGGAGGAGGAAAAGGAGGAGGCGGAGGCGGAGGAGGAGGAGGAGGAGGAGGCGGAGGCGGAGGAGGCGGAGGAGGCGGAGGAGGCGGAGGAGGCGGAGGAAGCGGAGGAGACGAGGAAGAAGAAGGAGGAGGCACAGGCAGCGTGCCCCCAGGTGGATGCCATTGCTGTGCACGGCCCCCGCTCCGCGGTCCTGTGCTGGACCAGCTTGCTGGTAGGGGTCGCGCACGACAACGGCGCCCCCGTCTCAGAAGATCCTGGCGGCTTTGAGAAGGCGTCCTGGAAACCGGGAGGCCTGCTAAGAAGCCCCCTGCTTTCTGAAAGAAGTTCCCCCGCCTTCTCAGAAGGTCCCGCCCCAGCACCGCCTCTCTGTGGGCGCC
>CAUYUJ010000001.1:403014-410514 GCA_963575745.1 Prorocentrum cordatum | reverse complement strand
GACGTCGTGAGAAAATCGCGATGACAGAGAATCGGTTATCTCCCTCCCTCTATGACTCCTGCCGCCCTCCTCCCTCTCCTCCTTCCTCCCCCGCCCCGCTTTGCCCGGGAGGGACTGGAGGCTGTTCCGCGCAAGCGAATTGATTCATTTGCCGACCGCGGGAGAGGAGGGGGCTAGGGGGGGGAGGGGGGGGGAGGGAGAGGGAGGAGAGAGAAGGAGGGCGGAAGGAGGAGGGGGGAGGGAGAGGGAGGCGGAAGAGAAGGACGACGACGACGACGAGGAAGGGGGGAGCAGGAGGAGGAGAAGGAGGAGGAGGAGGAGGGCGAAACTCAGCCATCACGATGGTGTTTGAGCTGCTCTGAACATGGGCTTGGAGCGGACAATTTTCGAGCCCGAGCACCTGCCGTCCAGGATCTGCAGGGCGAGGCCTCATTGGCGTCGTCGGCGTGTGTGATTTTATTCGCCTCTTGGAAAACAGTGGCCCTTCCCCTGGGAGCAGGAGAGGGAATTTGAGCTTCTCCCTCTCCGCTCCACTCCTTCCCCCGTCTCGTCCAACATCCTCCCGTCATCTTCCCTGCCCCATCCCCTGTCCTGTCCCTTGCCCTTCCTCCTCTCTGTCACCTCCCTCTCTGTCTCTCTGTCTCTCTCTCTCTCTCTCTCTTCTTTCTTGTTTGGTTTCCTCTACCTCTCTATCGATCACTCGCATTCCACTCTCTCTCAGCAGATCGGCGTACACATGCTCTCTCCGTAGATCGGCGTGCACACGCTCCCTCTCTCTGTCTTGTCTCTCTCTCTCTCTCTCTCTCTCTCTCCCCCCCCCACTTGCATACACTACACACGACTCATCGGCTTACAAGCATGCACATGCTGTATGTATATACCGATTCCCCCACTAGTGCTTGCATTTAGGGCTTCCTGCTTGTGTGGTGAGCCACTGGGCCCGTGCGCCGGCCTGGCCGGCTTGTGGTGGCCCGTCGCCGCACGTCGCCGCAGCCCGCCTGGGCGGGTGTGCCCGTCCGGCCAGAGCTTCTGGCGGCCCGTCGCCGGTCCGACCGGGGCCGCCCTGCGGGGCAGCCGTCGGCAGGGTGGGCGCTCGAGCGCTGAGCGTCGAGCACCGAGCGCTGGTCACAGCGGTCGAGCGCTGGGCACGGCGGTCGAGCGTTGAGGGTGGGGCGCCCCGGCGGGCGTCCGGGGACCGCCTCCGGCGGGTCATGGTCGGCGGTTGCAAAGGGCACGCCGGGGTGTGGTTTGCGATCGGCGCGCTGTTGGGGCCTGGTGTGCACGACACTGTCCTCGCTGGGCCTCCTCGTGGCGCGGCGGAGAGCTCGGTCGAGGTCCTCGCCCGTCCCCGAGGGTGCCCCCCAGGGTGCCAGTTGCAAACCACACCCTTTGCAAACCACACCCTTCGGAGTCGCCGACATGGGGCCGCCCTGCGGGGCAGCCGCTGAGAGGAAGAAGAGGTAGCCATACCTTTACCCTCGCCTCGTGTGCGCCCTTCTTGGGCCCTCTTGGGACTCGTCGCCACCGCTGGATTCGCTTCGATGTCCTGGTCAGAACGTACCCTGGGAGAGGTCCGGGGAGCAGCGGTATCGTTACTTCCTGGTTTCCCCAGCAGCCGTTCGTGGAGTGACGGGTGGGCGGCTCCAGACGGCTCGCTCGGGCTGCCTTCTGACCTGGTCTTCTCTTCCTCCTCCTTGTCTCGTCCACGCTCCTTCTCCTTCCCGATCCCCCTCCTCCTCCTCCTCCTCCTCCTCCTCCTCCTCCTCCTCCTCCTCCTCCTCCTCCTCCTCCTCCTCCTCCTCCTCCTCCCTCCTCCTCCCTCCTCCCTCCTCCCTCCTCCCTCCTCCCTCCTCCCTTTTCCCTCCTCCCTCCTCCTCCTGCTCCTCATCCTCCTCCTCCTCCTCCATTTACTCCTCCCTCCTCCCGTCCTCATCGTCCCCTGCCGCGTCGCCTCTGTCTTCCGAGTGGGGGGGGGCCTCGATGAGCTCGCCAGCCACAGCGGGCTACAGCTACCACCTCGAGAGCGAGAGTGAGCTGCGCCAGCGCGCGCTGCGCCGGCCCCTCAGCTCGACGGAGCGGGAGCGCCGCGCCGAAGCGTTGCTGGCAGCTCCACGACGAGGACGAGCGGACTGCCGATCGAGCGGCCCCCGACGGAGAGCAGCGTTGGTCGCCGCCCTCGCGGCCACCGCCGGCTCCTGGTCGCCCCGCCGCGGGCCCGCGGCGGGAGGACCCCATGCCGCGAGGGACAGAGTCGTTCGACTGGACCCGTATCCCTTGTCTCGGCCAAAAAACAGACGACGCCACCCCACCTACGGCCCTCCATGTTGCGCTACAGGCAACCAGCATAGTAAGGATGCGCGATAAGGATGCAAGGGCCTCGGAAGGCCACGTCGAAGCTGTTCGAGCGGGGCGCGGCCAACGAAAGTGGCCAAGGATGGGCCGAGGAGGCAATTCGGGTTGACCGTACGGCCAATCGGGCGCCGTAGCGTATACGACGCAAAAAGCCCACGCCAGGTTTCCGGGTATACGCTGAGCCCCTTGGGGGTCGTAGGTGGGGTGGTTTCGTCAGTTGTTTGGCCCACCATCCCCATCCCGATCCAGACCCACCATCCCAGACCCCCGACGTCGCGATTTGTTCGCAACGTCGACCCCCAGAGATCTGGACCCCTTCCCAGGACCAGCTTTTCGTCCTGAGTTGTTTTTGACGGTCCCGAGGCCCGGGAAGGGCCCCCAGAGGCCGAAAGTAACGAATAACGTCCCGTCGAGATTTGTGTCACAACGCGAGAAGATCTGGGATCTCAGCACCCCAGTTGGGGATATTCGCCCAGGCCACGCCCATCTGGGCAGGGGTCGGTTGAACGATGCTCAGCTGGACGGGCCCCTGCCGCGCGGAGGAGCGCTGGCGTGCTGCGTGTTGCGGCTCCACGGCGAAGAGGCGCGCGAGGGCGCCTGGAGCCAGCCGGGGAGCCGGAGGTGCGCCGCGGCCGTGCGGCCCAGGCGGCCTGCCGCGGCCGCTCGTCCTCCTGCCAAGCACGAACAAGAGCAAGAACATGTCTGGCCGATCTTGTCTTGTTTGAGCACATCGGCTTCTGTCAAGGGCATCAAAAGACGCCCCTACCCTGGTTTGCGAGGCGCTGTGCGCTGAGACTCCTGTGGGCTGACAGGGTAAACCCTGCGTGACGTGCCGCGTCCTGGCGGCTCTAGGCTTTGAGGGTTCCCAGGAGGTCTACAGACCACGCACTTGTAACCCAGGGTAGGGCCGTTATTTCATCCCTCAATTCTTTTCTAAGAACAATAATATTGGTTGTCGGACTTTTTCGGGTTCTCAGAAAATGCTGTTGTGGGCTCATAGGAATGCCCGAACGGTCGGTCCCTGCTCCATCCTGCCGTTCCTCGATTCTCGTCTTGCTCCCCCCACAGGGTTCTGATGTTCCAACCTACTTTAGCCTTGATCCCCAGGACAAGTTTTGAGTACCAAGGAACTACCGAGAAGCTGGAGCTTCTTTCACGTGCAGGGCCCTGGGAGGCGATGTTCGGTCGACACCTCGCTAGCGTGTCGGGCGGACACTGCTTCGATACTTCGCTGGGTGCTCGAACTTATCTCTGGGATGTGGTCCTCAAGCACGATGGGGGCAGCAAAACCTCAGGGGAGGCCCAACGTACCCCAGGGCAGACGTGCCCTGGACAGGAGGCCTCAGGGTCCACCTCCGGACCCAAGGTGGTCTGTCACGTTCTGCCATGGGGTCCCCGACCCCCCTCCTCGTCGTCTCGGCGGCTCCTTCAGGGGGGAGCCTCTGCGGGCTCGCGGCCCCCACGAGCCAGGATCAGCAGAACCGCCAGGGCAGGGCTGCGGGCCGGGTCGGCCGCTGTCTCATCTCCCGCAGAACTCCCGAGCGAGCTCCAGCAGAGAGGTCGCAGGCGAGTCTCGGGGTCCATATGGGCACCGGAATTCGTGACGCGTTCGTTGCGTTTTGAACTGTGGATGCGGGTTGTGGCACCGAATTTCGCGAAATTTCCGTCGCGTCGTCTTGGGGTCCAGTTGGTGGCGGAAGTGGCTAATGGGTATGGGCTGAAAAGGCCCTGGGCGTCACCCGCTGGAACCCATGTGTGCTGGCGGAAGCCTTGTCCGCCTCCTCGGCGCTTGTCTCTTGGCAGTTGCGCCGCTCGTCCACCGCAAGACGGACAGCACTGCTGCCACGGGAAGGCGCACACCTCGGGTTGACCCAAAAGGGGATCCAGCGACAAGGGGGTGGTGCAATAGATTTGGTGCAATAGATGTGTGGGGTTGCAATACACCTGCAATACAATTCGGGGCGCAAATGTATTGCTGTATTTTCGCGTGCAATACATTACTTGCAATACAATGCAATACAATTCTCTGGCGGAATACACTTGCAATGTAATTGCCCAGAATATATTGCACCACTCCCTTTCAGCTGGACCCCCTTTTGGGTCACCCAGAACACCGCCGGGACGGCCGAGGCGGGGTCGCGCGACTTGCCGTCGATGTCGCCGTCGATCGCATCGCTGCCGCCAGCGTGCTGCCCTTTCAGGCGGCCGCCCCCCCCCCATGGGGCGTGGCCCTTGCAGGGGCACCAGCACAGAAGCCGCGCGCGCATCGGGGGCTCGCGCAGGCGTGGCCGCATCTGCTACCGCTGCCCCGAAGTCGGGCGTGTCCCTCTACAGGAGGAATATTCGAAAATAGTTTGAAAATAGCCTGTGGACTTATGTTAAAAACATTTTTACCTAACAGCGAAGACTGATAGGTTTCTAGAGATTCGAGTGGTCTCCAAAGAGAGCATCATGACTCCCCAGAGGGGGTCTGGGTAGATGCCGGACGGGTGCCGCGGGAAGCCGGGGAGATCCGGGGACTCCCCAGAACACAATTCCCAGGCCACATTTTGAACCAGAACACCATTCCCAGGCCACATTTTGAATGCCCGGAGCCAACTGTAGGCCACTTCGTGTTCTTCGTGTTCCCAGAACACCATTCCCAAACCACATTTTGATGCCCGGAGCCAACTGTAGGCCACTTCGTGTTCTTCGTGTTCCCAGAACACCATTCCTGTACCATATTTTGATTGCCCAGAGCCAAATGTGGGCCACTTCGTGATCTTCGTGGTCCCAGAACACCAGTCCTGTGCCATATTTTGAATGCCCGAGCTGAGGCAGGCTGAGGCCGAGGCAGGCTGAGGCCGAGGCAGGCTGAGGCTGAGGCTGAGGCACGCCGAGGCAGGCTGAGGCTGAGGCTGAGGCTGAGGCAGGCTGAGGCTGAGGCTGACGCAGGCTGAGGCCGAGGCAGGCTGAGGCTGAGGCTGAGGCTAAGGCAGGCTGAGACTGAGGCTGAGGCAGGCTGAGGCTGAGGCTGAGGCCGAGGCAGGCTGAGGCTGAGAGGCTGAGGCTGAGGCCGAGGCAGGCTGAGGCTGAGGCTGAGGCAAGCCGAGGCAGGCTGAGGCTGAGGCTGAAGCTGAGGCAGGCTGAGGCTGAGGATGAGGCTGTGGCTGAGGCTGAGGCAAGCTGCGGCTGAGGCAGGCTGAGGCTGAGGCTGATGCAGGCTGGGGCTGAGGCAGGCTGAGGCTGAGGCTGAGGCAGGCTGAGGCTGAGGCTGAGGCCGAGGCAGGCTGAGGCTGAGGCCGAGGCAAGCCGAAGCAGGCTGAGGCTGAGGCTGAGGCTGATGCTGAGGCAGGCTAAGGCTGAGACAGGCTGAGGCTGAGGCTGATGCAGGCTGGGGCTGAGGCTGAGGCTGAGGCCGAGGCAGGCTCAGGCCGAGACAGGCTGAGACTGAGGCTGAGGCTGAGGATGAGGCCGAGGCAGGCTGAAGCTGAGACAAGGTGAGGCTGAATGGGGGGGGAGGGGGGGGGAGGAGGGGAGGCTGAGGCAGGCTGAGGCCGAGGCAGGCTGAGGCCGAGGCAGGCTGAGGCCGAGGCAGGCTGAGGCTCAGGCTGAGGCAAGCCGAGGCAGGCTGAGGCTGAGGCTGAGGCTGAGGCAGGCTGAGGCTGAGGCAGGCTGATGCTGAGGCTGACGCAGACTGAGGCCGAGGCAGGCTGAGGCTGAGGCAGGCTGAGGCTGAGGCCGAGGCAGGTTGAGGCTGAGGCTGAGGCAAGCCAAGGCAGGCTGAGGCTGAGGCTGAAACTGAGGCAGGCTGAGGCATCCGTAGGAATCCATAGGAATCCCTAGGAATCCTTAGGATTCCATTGGATCCTGAGGCCGTTGCCACTGCGACTGTCATTGCGAATGCGACTGCGACTGCGAGAACAGCAGAATTCTACAACTGGATTCTCACCTGAATCTGAAGGGGAATGCTTCCAGATATGCTTATACACATCGCCGGTAGGTTGCTTTGCCGGGATATTTACTATTTTGGGGTATTGTTTGACTATTCTTACTGTTTCGTCCACACGGCCTGTAGGGGGACAGGCCCGACTTAACGCTGCCCTGTGGGAGCAGGAGGTTCGACTCCGCCAGATGAGCATGGCCGACTGGCTCGCTGCTTCAAGGAGGAAGAAGGGCCGAGGGAGTTGTTTGCGCTTGCGCTCCTCATGCTGCCCCCGCGGCCCCCGCGAGCAGGTGGAACAAGACCCGAGCAGGTGCACTGCGGCAGCCGTGGCGCTCTTGTTTGCGAGTGGAGCTGCGACGTTTCTGGCATCGCTGCCCCTGCGGCCCCTTCGAGAACAGGTGAACCACGCCTGAGCAGGCAAACCGTGGCAGCAGCGCCATGCCGCGCCATAAGGGCCGGGATGGCTGCGTGCGTGAGTTGGCGCAGGCTGGCGCGGGAGAGCGCGTGGTTACAGGCCCACCTTGCTGGGTTCTGGTCGCCTCCCGATGTTCGGAGGAGGAGGAGGGGGAGGGGGAGGAGGATGGGGGAGAAGGGAGGAAGAGGAGGAGGAGGATAGGGGAGGGGGGGGGAGGAGGGGGAGGGAGGGGAGGGAGGGAGGGAGGGAGGGAGGGTGGAGGAGGTGGAGGAGGAGGGGAGGAGTAGGAGGAGGAGTAGGAGGAGGAGGAGAGGAGGAGAGGAGGAGGAGGAGGAGGAGGAGTAGGTGGAGGGGGAGGGGGAGGAGGAGGAGGAGGAAGAGGAGGAGGAGGAAGAGGAGGAGGGAGGACGTTTGCCAGATGTCCAGGGCGAGCGGGAGGCCAGCGGAGGCCACCGCACGCGAACTAGAACGTAAGTGCTTGGCAAGCGACAGATGTGAAGACATTCGGAAAAGCTCGTGGATGCTTACACGGCTGCCAGCCGAAGCTGGGTTACAATCGAAGGGAAAAACACATAAACAGAAACTTTGTCGTTCCGCGCGGATTCCTTGGATCCGCGCTGAACCCCCCTCCCTGGCGCGCGGAGCGCGCCAGGGGCGGCGCCAGAGGCGCCGCCTGGGGGGGCCTGGCGCGGATCCAGGAAATCCGCGCGGAGCGCCAAAAGTTTATGTTTGTGTGTGTGTGTGTGGTGTGTGTGGTGTGTGTGTGTGGTGTGTGTGTGTGTGTGCGTGCGTGCGTGCGTGCGTGTGT
>CAUYUJ010000001.1:364012-402914 GCA_963575745.1 Prorocentrum cordatum | reverse complement strand
CCCAGACAGCCTCCAACAGGCACAGCTCGGGCCCTGGGGAACCGTCGCACCGGCGTTTGGGGTAAGTACGAGGGACGCACCGTCAATTTAGGCCTAGACTAGGTCACACGGAAGACGATGCAATCTCGGAGAGGACAGGGCAGCGGCGGCAGCAGCAGCCTCAAGCCTGGAAGTCCCAGCAGACAAAGCCCTGGACTGTGCACATACCCCAAGAACAAATCAACGCCAAGGGAGGGCCATCAATCCACAAGTGTATAAAGTAGAAGATGTAGTGATCTCCTCCGCTTTCCTCAAACCTCCTGTCCTGGTTTGGTTTGGTGTCCCATCGGCCTGCACCTGCGATGGAGGAGGAGGAGGAGGAGGAGGAGGAGAGGGAGAGAGGGAGGGAGGGAGGGAGGTCGCCTCCTCCCCCTCTCCTCTCCATTCTCGCTCTCCTCGCTTGTAATCGTCCTCCCCCACTCCTCGTGGTTCCAGTGCTCCCCTTCTTCCCCTCCTCGCCTCCTCCCCCTCGCTCTCCATTCTCGCTCTCCTCGCCATCCTCTCCTCCGTCCTCTCCATCTTCCCCTTCTTCCCCTCTCCCTCCTTCCCTTCTTCCCCTCCCCCTCCTCCTCTCCATTCTCGCTCTCCTCGCCCTCCTCTTCTCCGTCCTCTTGGCCAGCCTCGTCCCAGGAGGGGGTCCGTGCTCCCCCTCGCCCTCCTCGCCAGCCTCGCCCCCCCCCCTTCGTCGCATGCGCCGCGGCGGCGGCCGCGCCCTCTCTCTTCTCTCCCCCCCCCCCCCGCCGCCCTTTCCACCGCCACTCCCACCTCGCGAGAGGCGGCGGAGGAGGAGGAGGAGGAGGAGGAGGAGGAGGAGGAGGAGGAAGGGAGGAGAAAAGGAGGTGGAGGAGGAGGAGAAGGAGAGTGGCGTGGAGGAGGAGGTGGAGGTGGGCGTGGAGGAGGAGTTTGGTTCAGACGGAGAGGGAGGAGCGGGAGCAGGCGAAGTCGAAGGAGGGGGGTCTGTCGGAGGCCTGGGGGGGAGCGCCCCCTTGCCTGGCGCGAGGAGCTCGTCGGCGGAGAGAAGCCGCCGATCCGGGCGAACTTGAAGGTGGTGTCGGGGCTGTCGCCGAGGACCTCCGCCGCCGCCCCGCCTCTCTCGGGGCCAGAATGGGGCAGGGCCAGGGCCCGGATGGATCGTCCCAGAGCGTTTTGGCAACGCTCATCTTCGTTTCGAACTGCGGCTCCATCGCCCTACGGGCCTCCAGCCAGCCTTGGCCTTCAAGCCTCCACGAGTCTGCGGGCGAGATGCCCCTGACCCCGACATCGGGAGCGCTCCAGAGCGGTACGGAACGGCCGCGGCGCCGGTACATCCTCAAGAACCGCCAGACGTGTGGACGACGATCAATGGAGAGGAAGCATGTTGCCAAACAGTTTCCAGATGTCCACACATGTTTAACACATGTCTTAAACAAATAAAAAAACACTTAGGATTGAAACATGTTTAAGATATGTTCCGGACAGCTTAAACTCATTTTAAATTCAATGATGGGATTGTTAGGGTGTCCATTGTCATGGCATCCACAACGCCAGATCTCAGAGATCCCCGAAGTGCCCTGGTCCGGTTTGGTCCTGTCTGGTTTCGTCTGATTGTCAAGTGTTTTTTGCTAAGACGTCTTTCTCCCCCTCCCTCTTCCCCTTGGGTGCGAAGGAAAGAGTGCATAAACATAAACTGTCGGAGTTCTAAGCAGATTCTTGGGTCAGCACCGGGCACCCCCCTGGCGGCGCCTCCAGCGCCGCCCTTTGCGCGTTCGGCGCGGCCTGGGAGGGGCGCCCACCGCTGATCCAATAAATCAGCACGGATCTCCGAAAGTTTCTGTTGATGTATTTGTCTTCTTCTGATAAAGTGGACAGGCGATTCTGTACGCTAGGGTGCCACATGCGAGCCCCACCTCTACCCCCCACGAGTTCTGAGGGGGAGGGTGGGGTTCGCTCCGTTCGGGAGCTCCCACCCTCCCCCTCAGAAATCGTGGGGGTAGGGGTAGGGTTCGCATGTGGCCCCCTATACGCTTCTCGGGTACCCACCAGCCCACCATCGGTCGGCGTCGCGTTCCGTTCTGGTCGCTTGCCGTGCAGTCTGATTTGGTCTGGTGGCTTCTGTCCAGGTCTTGTGTGATATGGCAGCTGGTCGAGGTGATTCAAAAGTCCTTTTCACTGTTCTTGCTCATCTGACAAGTCTCCGCGTGTTCGCCTCTCGGACACTAGTAGGGGACCACATGCCAACCTTACCCCCACTCCCACCCCCCACGATTTCTGAGGGGGAGGGTGGTGTTCACTTCGCTCGGGAGCTCTCGAACGAAGTGAACCCCACCCTCTCCCTCAGAAATCGTGACGGGTAGGTGTAGGGTTCGCATATGGCCCCCTAACTAGGCTCTTGCGCGCATCTCGGGTCCCTCGATGGCCGGCGTATGCTTGGTCGTCGTATCGGAGTTTTTGCAGTCTGTTGACCTTAACGGTGGTTTGGCGATTTCGTGGGGCGTTTTCGTTTCGATTTCGTTTTGCGGTCAAGGCGGGTTGAAGACAAAACGAGGGAAAACGAACGCAAAATTGAAACGAAAATCATTGTTTAGGTCGTGCCCTGTTCTGCAGTTTGTGGACTGCTTCAGGAGACAACGAGGTCCCGTGGCCTCTGGGGGAACTTCGAGGGGGGCTCCTGCGGCTTCATTAGGAGCATCCTGCGCCGCCTGAGGTCAGTATCGGTTAACCCATCCCATCCCCATCCCCATCCCCATCGAGACCCCCAGCATCCATGCACCCCAGTTGGGGACGCACACCTCGAAACCCGAAGGGAGCGGCCTATATCCCCATCTACCCATCCAGGGGGGGTCAATCGGCCGCTGGGGCCCCGGCCACGTTCATGGGGATAGCGGTTGGTTGAACGATGCCCATTAGGAGACTCTTAGGCCAGCTGGGGGTGGGGGGCTTCCTGGGCCGTCGACGTGGCCCCTCTTTCGGGCCGAACGAAAGGGGGGGATTGGGAAAGGGGAGGTTACGAAATTTGCTGCGTGCAGCTGGTTTCGGCCTCACCGAGGGGCCCATTCCTCGATAAATAGCTCCCTCCGGCGCCGGGAGGCGCCAGGAAAATCAGCTAATTACGTGAGCTGATTCTCAAACCCCCCCTTTGCTATCCCCCCCTTTCGCCCAGCCCGACTATAGGCCCACCAAAGAATGCTCTTCGCGGTTTCCACGAAATGTTCTTAGAACTTTTATGGCGGAGTCTGTCCTGTTTGATCGCGTCGGGTTGATGTTCTAAGAACACTGTTCTTGCTCTTAGAAAGTTCTTGGGTTCTAGGAACATGTCGTGGTAGGGCTATATATATATAGGAATGCCGGGGCGGTCGGTCCCTGCTCAAGCAGGGCTCCGTCAACCAACCTTTGGGCGTCACGCCATCAGCCAATGTTGACCGCCTCTCGTGATTACGCTCGGGCCCATCGAGGACCTCCGCAGTATGGTCGCTGCGGTTGGCGCGGGCATGGCAACGGGTATCGTGTCTCGTGAAGGCCCAGAGCGTCGGAGACTTCGAACGCATCGAGGACTGGCTTTTAGATTCGAGCAGCAATGCATGACGTATTCGTCTAGATCGCCATTCAGCCTCTCTGCCAGTTCCCACCGTGATCCTCCTAGTGACGAGCACGAAACTTTACACGTCACCGGGTTGGTGACATCCCGCGCGCGCTCCTTCAGCGCACAGTGGACGCCCATGCCGACATCGTCCGCAACGAGTCCGGGCTCCTCTCGTCCCCAGACGAATTCGTAGAATGCCAAAGGTTGCCCAGCCATTGCTATTCTCCAGCTTGTTCTTGAGCATCGTAAGCTTCGTCGACTTAGTTCATGATTCTGGCGAGCGGTCAAGCATCAGCGAAACAGTCAGTATGGAAGTACGGAGATTGCCTCGTTAGTAATGCAACGGTCGCCCAGCAGCAATAGCACGATCGAGCGACATATTGTGAAGAAAACGTTGGAAAACAGGTATGCGAAAACGCCGATTCACAAATTTCATGTTGGGTTGCACAGGTGCGGATCATAGGGACTGTCAACGCATTGCCGATTTCTTTTCTGAGCTGTACACGCCTGGACACCAGCAAGCGTGCCCACGGAAGCGACGACTACTTCAGGTTGTGAAGATATTCAACCATTCTCGAAGAGAAGGTTCGTTGATGCAGGTCGACGCTCACGACGCGGAAGGTGCAAAACACTATGGAACAGTCAAAGATGGTGAGGGCGAGCTGTTGCGAGTGTAGCGTGAGCTCTTCCAGCCTATGTTGGGCAACCCAGATGCGACGCCAGTACATTGAACGAAATCAATTGCACCGGTGATCTTCAGGCCAGGTGGCTTGGCACTCCCCGCCAATTACAGGCCACTCGTTATAATCCCAAGATTGTGCCAACTGTTTACACGGCCAGTAATCCAGAGATTCGAGCCACTTTCGGACAACAACGAAGCGCATGATGAAGCCAGGTTCTGGGACGGGCATATCGTTTGCGGACAGTTGCGTAGCTAC
Source organism: Prorocentrum cordatum (assembly GCA_963575745.1). Taxonomy (NCBI): domain Eukaryota; class Dinophyceae; order Prorocentrales; family Prorocentraceae; genus Prorocentrum; species Prorocentrum cordatum. Next base: position 398,378 of record CAUYUJ010000001.1, on the reverse strand, counting down.
AAGAATATCTTAGGAGTTGAATCCCAACGATGTTCCGCAGAATCTGCGTTCGAGAGTGTTTTCAACAGCGTTGAACCGATTGCTTTTGGGACGCGAACGGCAAGGGATACCTGTTATTATCTTCTGGTTGGTACCTTGTACGCACGAAGGACCATTTGTCAGAGTTTGGAGCGGCTGAGAACAAATCAATATCATGCTCGACGGGGCACAGAACAAGGTAACCCCATGAGGATAGTATTCCCCGACGCGGTATTTGAGGACATGTTCTAGGATGTCAAATGTCCTTACGTGCATCATTTTTGTAGTCAGCTTGCGGTGTTGCGGACGACGTGATGTCCATCGAGTAGAGTCTATTAGGAATTGGTGCAAGCGTCGGTTGATTTGTTCAGTGCCGTTTCTGCCCAAGGGGGTGTTCGTTGCATCCAGGAGTGAATAAGGCGAGGGTGTTGAGGTATTTCGCGGGGAGGACAAGGAAGACATCGCGCAAACTCATGCGATGCGTGTGGCTTGGAGATCGAATCCACGCTTTTCAGCGGCAGCGTCGAATACCTCGTGCGCCCATTCTTCCCGCCGATCCCGACGACATTGAACTAAACAGGTGGATGCCGGCAAGATAGGAAGACATGCTGCGTAATTGCGAGGTCGCGAAACTATTAACTGCACTGACATATAGACTTTTTCGACGCTTTGGCGAAGACGGTGCCATGCGGAGCAGCGATTTGGCGAAGGACCAGTCCAACGCAAGGCACTGCAAAATATGAATTGCCAGGCAAGACGCGATGCGCATGACATGGGGGAATTGGAGGAGACAAGCTATACAGACGAGCCCTCGGACGATTGCATCAAGCCATGGACGGATTGGGTCGGATGACCAGCAGGAGAAGTTGAGCCGAATACGGTAGACCTAAGCATGTGGTGTTGGAGCGTCACACAAACGAGAGCGACAAGCACATGTGCGCGAATAATACAGCAATCGTCTTCGAGCACGCGGTCAAATAGTATTGCAGAGCGGGAGCAAGAACGTTCAATGAAGTCGCAAAGGAGACACGCATGTCTCGGTTTTGATGGTGTCCGACGCGTTGTTCATCAGCAGGAGCCCAGGTAATGTTGTGCAGCGTCGCCAACAAATTCTGAGCCACGGGGATCGCACTTCGCTCAGAGGAGCGCCACGTCGGGGTTGCGGCCCACGCGCTCTGTCCCTTGCCAGTCGGGCCCTTCGCCCAGACGCGGCGCGCTCCGTTCCGCCCTCGGATGACGGCGCAGAGAATTGCAGAATGGTTCCAGCGCGAAACATCGAGCTGCGGCTTCGTGCGCGGACTCGCCTTTCGCGGTTGCGCCTTCGCGTGATTCCGGGCTGGCGCGGTGTAGTGTGCTGGCGCCATCGTTGACAGGTGATCGTGCGTTTTGTGACGTCGCGGTTCCAAGGCAGGAGGACGAGTTGATGCAGATGATTGCTACAGGAGCACAAGAGCAGGGGACCGCGTGGGAAATTTGTGTGCTGGATGACGGCTGTGCCCGTCGGGACAAGTATCGACACGTTTCTCTCTCTCTCTCTATCTCTCTTTATCTGGGGAAAGTTGTTCAGGGGGTCTTGTTGGGCTGCGTGGTAGCCCTCGTGTGGCCGTGTTGAGTCTTGGGGGTTTCTGGTGCCCCCTTGGCATTACTCCGGGTTTTCAGGGGCTCTCTGGCCGCCCTGTCACCCCAGTGTTATTTTGGCGGCCTCTTGGATAGGATTTGGAACTGAATGTTTCGGCATCTCTATAGAGCTCGAGTGCAATTTGGGGCTTCCGTGTATGTCTTCTATTGTCTCGAATCGTTTTTGGTTGTCCTGGCGAAGTCCTAGGTCTCTCTTGGGCGATTATGAAGCCGTCGTCAATGGAAATGGCCGCTCGGATACCCCTCGGATGAGCGCAGGCACCCTGCCAAATCCCCCCTTGAATCTGCAATGTTGGGCCCGGCCACGGGGGACGACGGGAGTGAAGAGACTCATCGGGTTGTGCCCCCCAAGGACAGTTAATTTGTGTTGATGTATCTGATAGTGCATGCCCTGGGCACGCCGTTTCCATACCCCCCGCGAGTAGCAAAGGGAGCAGACTACTGTCTGATAGAGGAAGTGGGAAGGCTGTGGAACCACACTGAACCGGAAGTGCCCCTCATACCATGCGTTTTGGTTCGTCAGGCGCGCAACCGAGATCCAGGGCGCATTGTCCGAGATTCGGAAATCGGGCGGGAAAATTTGGCGACCATCGTTGTCGCCCATTGCACTGTAGCGGCAACGCTGAAGGTACACACATACCAGGTGGACCTCCCGCAATCCATTGTCGAGCAAACTGGCATGCGGATAGCGAGCAGGTGGCGATTAGATTGTGAGGAGGCTCCAGAGCGAAGCGTGCTGTATTCGCGATGCTCGAACGATCCGCTCGACCGAACCTGATGGCCACGAGGGGGAGTTGGCGGGTGGCCAGTTGGAAAAAGGGCGTCTACTTATTTCCTTGCTTAAGAAGGGCCCGGAGGAACACAGCCCAGCGTCGCTGATGGACCCCCATGTGTTCTGTGAAGGCACGTAAGAGCAACCCCTCCCGACGGATCGCCAGCCCGCTCGCCCGCATTTGCTTTCGGGCTCGTTGTTCTCATGTTCTGTTTTGTTGGCCCACAAAAGTCGCCAGCACCTAGGAAGAGTGATGGGAGAGAGAGCCCAGGGAGAAAAAGGTGGAAGGGAGCGAGAGAGAGAGAGAGAGAACGAGGGAGAAAGAGAGAAAGAGAGCGCGCAAGAGGGAGAGAGAGAGAGAGGGAGGGAGAGCGAGAGGGATAGAGAGAGCACTCGAGCGAGATGGAGAGATAGAGAGAAAGGGAAGGACTGGGCGGGGGGGTGGCCCTCCTGTGGTACAGTGGACGACGTCGAAGCGGGCGCCGACAGGTGAAGCGACAAAGGCTGGTGCATCGACGCTCATCGCAGGTCTGCCGCCGCCTTCGCCAAGCAGTGCCCGGCGCCCCCCCCAGGAGACACGCAGCCGAAAGTTCTCCGTCGCAGGCGGCCCCGTTGCGGCCCGCATCGTCCTGCCGCTGTCGGCCGCCTTGCCGTCTTCATCCTCACTGCTCTCCCCTGGTCGTCGCCGCCGCGACCGCCAGCACCGCCCTGAGCGCCTTCGGCATCTTCCTCTCTCCTCTCCCATTCCCCTCGGGGGCAACGTCGGGAGGGGACAGTAGACTCCAGAGGGGGCGCAGGTCTATCGGCGATGTATCGCCAATTCCATGTCGGTATTGGCCCCACCCCCGATCTGGTCTCCCCCTAACGCGATACCCCTTGGCGTCGTGGGGGTAGGGCCTTCCCGCCTCCTGCACTAAGCGTTTTCAGATCTTGTCGTTTCTGTTCCCAATCCAACGCGACATTGATCTGAAAGAATCTTCGCACCGGCAGCGATTAGCCCCAGGAGCGGCACAGGTCTTGAGGCTGGTCTGGTGTTGCAAGCACGGTGGTGCATACTCCCTCATAGGGGTTCTCATCCAAGGATTCCGGCACTTGTGTGTGTGTGTGCGTGCGTGCGTGCGCGTGCGCGCGCGTGTGCTTGTGCGTCTGCGTCTGCGTCTGCGTCTGCGTCTGCGTCTGCGTCTGCGTCTGCGTCTGCGTCTGCGTCTGCGTCTGCGTCGTCGTCTGCGTCTGCGTTTGCGTCTGCGGCTGCGTGTCCGTGTGCGTGTGCGTGTACGTGTGCGTGTGCGCGTGCGCGTGCGCGTGCGCGTGCGCGTGCGCGTGCGCGTGCGCGTGCGCGTGCGTGTGCGTGTGCGTCTGCGTCTGCGTCTGCGTCTGCGTCTGCGTGTACGCGTGCGCGTGCGCGTGCTCGTACGCGTGCGCGTGCGCGTGCGCGTGCGCGTGCGCGTGCGCGTGCGCGTGCGCGTGCGCGTGCGCGTGCGCGTGCGCGTGCGCGTGCGCGTGCGCGTGTGCGTGCGCGTGCGTCTGCGTCTGCGTCTGCGTCTGCGTCTGCGTCTGCGTGTACGTGTGCGTGTGCGCGTGCGCGTGCGCGTGCGCGTGCGCGTGCGCGTGCGCGTGCGCGTGCGCGTGCGTGAGCGCGTGCGTGTGCGTGTGCGTGTGCGTGCGCGTGCGCGTGCGCGTGCGCGTGCGCGTGTGCGTATGTGCGCGTGTGCGTGCGTGTGCGTGTGTGTGTGTGTGTGCCGTGGAGGTTGAGGCACAGGGAGCGGCAGTTTTACGATGTTGCAGGGGCAGATCGTGTTCGCATATGGTTATGATGACTGCTCGGAGACGATCCGCTGGTGAACGGCGCTAACCCCACATGCTTTGCCGTTTGATATACATGTTCTACCCCTGCGCCCCCCCCCCTCGTTTCCGCTGGGGGGTCATCTCGAGGTGCTCGCCATCAGGACTCTTGTGTCGGCGATGTGAAAGGCGTCCTCAGAGGGAGTCAGGCAGGGCGTCATGCGTACGCCCAGCAGAGATTGGAGGCGTGAGAGTGTGACTGATCGAGAAAGCGGTTTCGACTCGATTCGTCTCGTGCCGTTGGTGCGGGCCAGGCGATCTTGCGCGAGTGGGCGATAGGCGATGAACATACGTAGATTGTGCATCTAGGGGCAATTCCTAAATTTGTTCCCCTCTCGAAGCCCCCGTGATGACTCGTCGGATGTTCCACGCTTGTCCTGTGATTGCCCTATGCGGATATCCCGTGGCTGCTCAGTTGTCGTCCCTGCGGTTATTATGGGGATGTCCCGTGGTTATTCGGTGGTTGTCGTGCGGTTGTGTGTTGGTCGTTTTGTTTTGTTTGCAAGCGTATTTTGTGGTGTATATACCTGAGACGCTTATGGCCAATCACCGCCGCCCTTGCCTTTGTGGACACGCGCGGCACGGTTGACCTTCATTTACCGAAGTGGTGTGGAGACGATTGGGGAGCACTTGAGATCCAGAGTAAAGGAAGGTATTGGGGCTCTTTGGTTTGGGGGCTCCTTGGGCGGCCGGTTTGGGAGGGCCTCCTGGGGCTTCTTCGGCTGGGGGTTCTCTTGGGTCCGGCGCCGTCCCGCACAACAACGTCCAGATCACATGAGGAGTGGTCTATTTGGTCAGCGTGAGGGGGCCCTAACGGTCTTACTTCCGATGCTTATAGGATCGCCCCCCCTCCCCCTTCGAGCCCTCCTGGGTCTTGAGAGCCTCGCGGGCAATCTTGAGGCCACCTTGGGCAGTCTTGGGGCTACACCGGTCCGTCTTGGGTGCATCTGGGGCCATCTTGGTGTCCTCGAAGGCTCACCGTGGCCGTCTCGGAAGACATCATTCGGCATCTTGGACGCCTTGGAGAGCGCCGAGGACGGCGCCGCGTCTCAGGGAACCTCGGGATAGGGGGAGGGGTGGCCTTGCAGAGTCCTTTTCGATCCGATCGATCCGATTCGACATCGACGCTGGTTGGCCCGATCCGATTCGATTCCGACATCCCTGCGATCAGATGCGGCCCGATGAGTGCGTGGCGGTGCTGTGCACCTTGGCGCGGCCGATACAATTCGATTTCGACCCCGTGCTGATGCGGCCCCGATCCTACAGCGGAGGCCCATGCCAAGGAACACCCTGCTTGCCTCCAGGGTGCCCTGCGTTTCTTGGGGTTCGATGGTGTTGCCATGGAAGGCGTGACGTGCCCACACCAAACATCAATGCACGTCCTGAAGTCTCAGGGTTGGGTTTCTTGGCGAAGGTTTCTTGTGGTCGGGCCCCCGCTGGACGAAAATGCGATCGTTCTTGTTATTCGTTGTTTTGCCGATCGGCGCGGGCCCTCGCACCCCCCCCCTTCCCCTCCCCCGTGGAGTAGATCTTGGCTGTTTTGGGGCGCCTGTTTCGAGCGGGTGGAGTCTCTACCCATAGGACGCACTGCTGCAAACAGTCGCACGAAGCAGAGGGCCGGAGCCAGACCCCCCCCCCCCTCCTCCCCCCCGTCGTTCCCTCCCGATGCCGAAACGCGGAACAAAAAACGCTCACCATTTTGATTCGACCCCGATTTCACGATTCGATGCTGACCCATCTCTGTCGGGGGAGCGTAAGACCCGGGTTTGCCGGGACTCGGGTTCGCCATCGTTTTTTGACGACTGCGCCTCGGATTTTGACGAGGAGGAGTTTCGTGGGATGTCTGCAGCGGGAGGCCTCGTCAAAATGCAGGCTCGGCCTCGTCATTTTTTTGACGACCTCGTCGGGGATTTCCGAGTCCCCCGTACCCGGGTCTTGCGTCTCCCCGACTCTGGGCCCCGGGCTGCGGCTCGGGGGCCACGCCGCCGAGCTCCGTGGGGCGGGGTGTGCGCTCGCTGGCCGCCCGCCCGCCCAGCCCCGCCGGGGCCGCCCGCGGCCCGCTGCTGTGCGGCTCGCCTCGCTGGCTGGTCCCGCCGTTGCGGTGCGACTCGCCGGCAGACGGTCGGGGCGCCGAACAATCAGGAGGGAAAGAAACACACAGACACAATTAATCGTCGATTCCCCAGAAAATATGGGAAAATATGGGAAGTGGGGGGGAAGACAGAAACCCAGAACATATGGGAAAATATGGAGAATATTTTTATTTGTTATTTGTGTGTCCTGGGCGCCCTTCAAACAAGGAACCCCTGTTCGTTGGGGAGGGGCTCCGTGTTCCTTCGTTGTTGCGCAGCTTGCCTCAGGTTGTCCTTGGGTATTCGATGGGGAATCGAAGTTTGACTCCTGGGAAAAAGGGGCCCCGTTCCTCAGTTAGGGTTCCTTAGGTCAACGCCCCGACTGTATCGCCCAGGGCCATGCGGAGCCAGGCGCTCGAAGAAGAAACAACGCCATAAACATAAGCTTTTGGCGCTCCGCGCTGGCTGCTTGGATCTGCGCTGGGCGCCCCGGTCGGCGCCTCCGGCGCCGCCCCTGGCGAGGTCCGCGCGCCAGGGAGGGGCGTCCAGCGCGGGTCCAAGAGATCCGCGCGGAGCGCCAAAAGTTTCTGTTCACGGCGTTGCTTCTTCCTCGAGGTGCGGCGATCCGCTCTCGGCTCGATGCGGGACGGTTCGCTGGTGAGCCGATCCTCAGCCACGCGCGGAGGGGGGTAGTGGAAGGGGCGAAGCCTTCTTCGGAGCACCCCTGCTTCTCAGAGGGCGCGGGCCTTCTCTGCAGACGTAAGGCCGGCGCCTTCTAAGAGGCAGCCTCCTTCTAAGAAGCCTTCCCCCTTCCCCCCGCCCCTCTGTGCGCGCCCCCAAGATCCGATGGCGCGGCTCAATCCAGCGCAGGCTTGCCAGCGGTTTTCGGCTGTGCTGTGGTGTGGTTTGGTTTCTCTTCCTGGAGGCGAGGGCGGCGAGGCGGCCCTGGTGTGGTCCGATGGCCCACGTGGGACGAGCTGCCTTAAGCACTTGAGAAAATAATCCTCCTCCTCCTCCTTCTGAGGGCGTTGGGGCCCAAGCATGCGGCACCAGCGCGCGCACTCCAGGCAACTTTTACACTGAATCCACCGGCCGATGCCCGTGAGCTCCCGCTCGGCTCGTGGTGCGTGGGTCTGCGCGAGAGGTGGCGGAGACTGTGTGGATGTGGCCTACGCGCGGGCCTGCATGGCAACGCGCGTGTGGCGCGGTTCTGGCCAGCGCCGGGGAGGCGGCTGCTGGCGTTGGATCCGGTAGGCAGAGCCTGCGTGGCGGCGGGGCAGGCAGCTCCAGCTCCATCTGTTCGTCGGTCGCTGCCCGCCGCTGGGAGGGGCGTGGAATGGCAGGGCAGGTCAGGTCAGCGGCACCGCAGCGGGTACTCGCTAGGGGGTAGTTTGGAAGAGCTCTGCGAGAGTTGCCATTGGGGTCTCTTTCAGGCGCGGCGGGGTGGCCCGCATCGGGAAAGGTTGGACGTGCCGGGTCGCAAGCCAACGTGCCCGAGTCTCTGTCAGAGGGACGTTGAGCAGCGAGGCGGAACGTAGCGGCAGGCATCGGCCTTCTCGCCTCTTCCAGCGCTGCCAAGCTCTGCGAGGCAGCCGCATCCTCGAGGCAGCCGGCGGCTGGGCCGACGGGCGCCTGGCTCGGTCGGGGTGCTCGCGGTGGTCACCATCGCACTGCTCGCAGTCGATGCGATTGCTCTTCAACGTTGCATCATGGCCCAGGGCGATGATGTGTCGTTGCCGTTCGGCACGTCCCGCAAGTCGTACGCGCCCAGAGCGGATCGGGTGGAAGCTGGTGCAGAACGTCGTGGTGCCCATGGGGTGTGCGTCGCCGAGTTTGCCCTGGAGCAAGGCTGTCGTGCCGCCATAGTCGGTGGTTCAAACACGGGGTCCTGAGGGATGGGGCTCTAAGGACGAGGTGCCTCAAACAACGTAAATCCGCCCGTGGATCAGTTCCTATCCTTAGGACCCCATCCCTCAGGGCCCCATCTTCGAACCACCGGCCTTGTTCGGCTCACTGGCAAGGCCCACTTCCCGGGCTGGTCGTGCACCTGCCGCCGCCGGCATCGAGGAGCGCGGCAAGAGCGCCGCGGCCCACGTCGAGGCGGCCTCGCCGCGGCGGGCGCCTGTTGGAGCGTGGCAGGGCGGAAGTTCCGAGCTGATGCGAATCGAGCCAGGGTCGGAGGCCCTCGAAGTCGAGCCGAGCCGCATCGGAGGAGTCGACGTGAGCCCCGCGGCGGCACGGCGCGGCGGCGGGCCGCCACCCGGGCCGGGCGCCGCGCTCCCAGCAGGTCCGCGCGGAGGCCCCGCCCTGGCGTGGTCGTGCACCCCGTCGGGTGCTGCCAGAAGTGCCCCTGGCCCAAGTTCGAGCGGTGGCGAAGCGCCCTGGCGCAAGTATAGGCCTACCTGGCACAATGTTCTGAGAACCGTTTGTGGTTTCCACGACATGTTCTTAGGACATTTCAGGCTGGGACTGTCTTGTTTTAGCACATCGGGTTTATGGTCTAAGAACATTGTTTCTGTTGTTCTTAGAACAGCTTTGGGTTCTAAGAACATGTCGTGGTAGGCCTATAGGAATGCCAGGACGGTCGGTCCCTGCTCAACAGAAGTGCCCCTGGCCCAAGTTGCCCGCAGGTTTGCGAAGGAGGCCCCCACAGGGCTTCTTTCGATTCCTCCGCTTCGATTCGAGTCGTCTTCGATGGCTTGCGATTCCGATTCCGATTCGACTTGCGACTCCGATCTGGGTTCCGATTCCTTACTGGAGGCCTACTAGCGTGCCGTTCTCCGCCGATTCGACTTTTCCCGACTCGGCTGCCGATTTCCGCCGATCCGATTCATCTCGATCGCCGATCCGATTTATCGATTCTATTCTTGGTTATCCTGCCCCTACGGCCTCCAGAACACCCTTCACGAGACCCAGAGGGTCCCAGGAGCTCCAACATGGAGCGAGAAGCCGGGGGCACCCTGGGCCAGGGGTACTTTTCGCAACCCCCGAAGAGTGCTCGGCGTGATCGGGCGGCCCGAGCGTGGTGGTCAGATCCACGCGCCGCTGCCACGATTTTTGGGTGGAGGCCATCGGAGTCGTTTGCCTTGCACGTCGCACAGGGGGGCAAGTGCTCAACCGATGGTGGAAGTGGAAGCAAAGACATGCAATGCAGTGCAGATCAAGGCGAGCCGATGCAACATCAAAGCAGATCAGTGCAAGTCAGTCAGGTGCCAATCATGTCAACGCAACGCAGATCAGAGCTGCGAAAAGCAAAGTTAGCCGTGCAGTGTAATGCGATGCGCTGCGCCTGCGCTGCACTGAATGCAGAGCACACGAGTTTAATAGACAGCAGCGCGACCCGATTAAAGTGTGGCAGCGTGCCTGCTGACTACCTACGTGTGTCCAGCTTGTTCTCAGCTTCTGGCTTTTCCGTAGTCAACAGTCGATCTGGTATTGTGCCACATTGGGGTCGTGCTTGGGTCATGTCTCACTCCTTGGACCTTCTCGGTCCAGAAATCAGGGGGCGCCCCGAGACACCGCAAGGACATGCTGCACGTATCGATGCTGCCACCAGCAGCGGCAGGAACAGAGACCCATGACATAGACGCTTCGTTTTTGCCACGACGGCCCCCCCCCTCTTCTTCCTCCTCCTCCTCCTCCTCTTCCTTCTCCTCCTCCTCCTCCTCCTCCCCTTCCTCCTCCTCCTCCTCCTCTTACTACTCCTCCTCCTACTCCTCCTCCTCCTCCTGCAGAGCTCTGAAAGAGAGCGGTTTCTGACGCTGCTGGCAGGAGTGTCACCCCAACATACTTATACTTTATGTGCGTCGCCCCCCAGGGGCGACGCGCGCACCGAGAAATCTTATAGTATATGCGTCGTGGCGGGCGCTTTCTTGCCAGACCGCTCGGGAAACGATATACTACAAGATGGGTATATTGTGTGTTCGGGTTGGACGCGCGCCTCCAAGGAGGACATAGTATGAGCATGTATGTCTCTGTGCGTCCCATTCAAACACCCCCTCCCCGCTCCGGACTCTCCCCCTCCCCCCCTCCCTCGAACATTTATTTTTGGGGGGGTCGGAAGCCCCCCACCCCAGCGGCAACAAATTCGGGCGGGTGCAAAGTTCCGACCCTCCCCAGGCCGCCGCCGCTGGCAAACGACGAGAATGCCGACGTCGACGACGACCGCGTCGCCGCCAGCAAACGACGACGGACCACGCCGACGACGACGGTGACGATGATGAGGACAACGATGACGATGACCATGATGACAATGGTGATGGTGATGGTATTAGTAATAATGATATTATCCGTAATAGTGATACTAATACTGAAATCACTGATGCGAATAAGAATAATATCAATAATTCCCCTAGCCGAGCTTGCCTCAGTGGGGAACCGAGCGGATTCATGTGGTTAGGGTAGCTGCGCCGCCGATTTTGCCGGCCCGCCCGGGTGCCCGGGTTTCCCATAGCCCTATAGCCCTACAGCCCCATAGTTTTATAACCCTATAGCCCTACAGCGCTATAGCCTTCTAGCCCTCTAGCCCTCTAGTCCTCTAGCCCTCCAGCCCTATAGCCCGATAGCCCCATAGCCCCATAGTCCAATAGCCCAATAACTTAACAGCCCTTCAGCCCTAGCCCCATAGCCCAACAGCCCTAGAGCCTCATAGCCCCATCGCCCTATAGCCCTTTAGCCACGTAGCCACATAGCCCTATAGCCCATAGATTATGATTGGGGCTTCTCACTGTTATCATAATGTAACGAATAAGATTCATAATACTTCCACGGCTGAGAGCCATCGCACCTATACTTACATAATCAATCATAACGCTCAGAAGAATTATAATGATGACGATGACGCTTCTGTTGATGATGTTGATGATGATGATGATGATGACGACCTCGTTGACTATGAAGATATTGCGGGGGATAAGAATCTCGATCGCGATGGTGCGGGTGAGGATGACGATGGTGGTTTTAGTGGTGACGTTGATGATGGCAGTGAAGATGGTGATGATGATGATGCCGATGGCGATGGCGACAAGAACGACCATGATGACGCTGATGATAAAGAACCTGAGAACAAATACATACGAGGATGAGTGTGATTGCGATGAGGACGAGAAGGATGATACTTATCACAGTATGCTTTTGAGGATGAGGACAATGATGAGGGCGCGGATGACGCTCATGATGATGATTGTCGTGGTGATGGTGATGATGTTAAGGATGAGAAGGAGGATGACGATGATGAGGATGATGAGGATGACGAGGATTTGATACTTAGTATTCCATCGTCGTCGTCTCCGTCGTCGTCGTCGGCTTCGACGACGATGGTGAGGATGACGAAGCGGCTGTTGATGGTGACGATAATGGTGAGGATGGTGATAATATTATTTATGTTGGTTTTGCTGCTGAGGACCATGATCATTGCGATGTAGCAGGTAGGCATGATGACGATTTTGATGAACATGCGCACGATGCTACTGGCTAAAAGGCTGCTCCCTATGCCGATCTGGCTGATGCGACTCTTGCTGGTGTTGAGAATGGCGACGATGATGCTGATGATGACGCTGATTGTAATGGTGATGAGGATGACGACGACGATGATGATGCTGATGATGATACTGATGATGATGATGATGATGATGATGATGATGATGATGATGATGATGATGATGATGATGGCGATGACGATGATAATGTCCACCCGCCCATCTCGACCCGCCTTTAGCCCGATGATGCGCCATAGTTTGATGTCCCGCCCGCCTGGCCCAACCCGCGCGCCAGGGCCCGCCCGCCTGGCCCGACCCGCCCGCTAGGGTCCGCCCGCCCGACCTGGCCCGACCGTCAGGTTTCGCGCCCACCTCGATGGCGCGTCATATCTGACAGGCCCGCCCGCCCGATCGCACCTGCCCACCAGGGTCCGCCCGACCCGCCCGCAAGGGCTCGCGCTCGCTAAACCGATGGGGCATCATATTTTGATGTCCCGCCCGGCCTGGCCGCCATTGTCCGTCCGTCCGATTCGACCCGCCCGTCGGTGCCCGCCCGCCCGTCGCGGCCCGCCCGCTAGGGCTCGCGCTCGTGCTGCATCGTGATGCGTCGCACTTCAACGCCCAGCCCGCCTGGCCCGATCTCTCTTTCGGGCCTACCCGCCCGACCAGGCCCGCCCGCGACGGTCTGCCCGCCAGCGGGCCCGCGCGCCGGGGCCCGCCCGACCGACCCGACCCGCCCGCCAGGGCCCGCCCGCCCGACGCGGCCCGTCCGATGAGATTCGCGCGCGTTAACTCGACGACGCATCGCGCTGCGACGCCCCGCCCGCCCGACCCAATCAGCCCGTTAGGATCCGCCCGCCCGACCGGGCCCGCCCGCCAGGGTCCGCCCATTTGGCGGCGTTGGCAGTTGTTCAGCGCCTTCCTCCGCCGTCTCCGCCCCGCCGCCGCCGCCCGCCGCCGCCGCTCCATCTTGATCGAAATGGCACCGCGGGCCAGCTGCGCGGGCGCGAAAAGGGGGCGCGCCGGGTCGCCGCCGCGCCGTCGCCCCCCCATCACGCGCGCGCAGATCTTTCACACGTCAGCTCAACGGATATTTCCGCCATGCCGATACGACGAGTCCAGAGCAGCAAGGAGACGTACACTGCATCCCTCTCGCGCTCCACATTTGCCGGGGACCCCGCTCCTCTGGCAAAAATGTGGATGCCAACCGAGATGGCAACGTCTGCGTCCGATGCGCAGATGGATATGAACGCACAATCTGCAGTAGCCGAACGTTCTACCCTTCGTTCATCGGCCCATCCCTGGGGGCGGGGCCCGCGTGGGGGCGAATGGGGGGAGGATGAGGATGAGGATGAGGAGGATGAGGAGGAGGGAGGAGGAGGAGGAGGAGGAGGAGGAGAAGGAGGAGGAGGAGGAGGAGGAGGAGGAGGAGGAGGAGGAGGATAAGATCGCTCATTGATGGGCCCTTCGTTCAAGCTCCGGGAGAAGCCTCGGCAGCGGTTCGACCAACAGCTCAAGGCGGCCACATCGAGCGCGGCGTCTCAGCCATCACGGACCCGGGCAACATCAGTTCCGAGTTCTCGTCGGTCCAGGGAGGGACAGCGCGACGCAGTGTCCCCGACAGAGCACGTCAGAGATGCGATTTGGGACACCCCGCCACTGAAGCGACCGAGAGCACTTGGCGACATCAGCGCGGAGCGAGATTCGCTGAAGCAGGTCACCCATATATTTGGATGCCATGCAGGAGCTCGCACTTGCCCCGCGACGCAGGAAGTCGAGGGGGCACCTAGTGGAGACAAGTTGAAGGCAGGGGTCGCGACGCCCCGCCGCGGCAAAACAAACAAAAACGGCAACGCTGGGGCGGCAGACGGCCCGCGTTTCCGCCCCTTTCGCGGTTTGGGCCCAAGCGCCTGTCCGCATTGCAGCGTCACTTGGCCCTGCCCAGATCGCGCGCGAACGGCGCGACATAATTGCCGGCGTTTTGCTCTCGCTCAGCAGCAGAATAAAGCTGATGCGAATGCCGCGAGGGGAAAGAATCCGCGGCCAGATGATTTCTCAGATGCAAGAACCCACTCTGGCAGATACACAATGAAAGAAACAAGAAAGGATACATTTTCCACAGCAGGCACAGATGAGCTACTGGGCGACATCGGAGGCAGCTCAGCTGTCTCTGAAGGAGGCTGAGCGGAGCGAGAAAGGGGCATAATAATGAGCCGAAGCGGTCACCGTGGAAAAAAGGATGAAACTCGCGGGGGGAATTGCCGACAAAAGAACTGCATATGCGTCACCCACTGCAGGCTGCCGAAGAATAGGCCAAGAACTCTGGGTAAAAAGGTGGAAGTAGTCATCCGGGAGAAGACGGCTCAGGCTGTTGCCATGGCGCAACACGTCGAGAAGGAAGCGTCTGCCGCGGCGCGACAGGCAACCTTCCGGGAGCGAGCGGCCACTGAACGCGCGAGGAGGATGCAGGAATACGTGGGCCAGCTCAGGGGGGACATTGCCCGACATGAACAGGCGGACATAGACCTAGAGGCTCTGCAAGAGACTCGATCTCGGAAAGAGTTGGCTCAGCGAGAAGACCATGCGGCATTTCTTCTTCAACGCGTGGCTCCCAGTGGCGTGGTCCCAAACCCATCGGCCACCTCTTCCTCATTGCAAGTTAAGCCTATGACGGCGGGAAACAATATGCCGACTTTGCAGGCTCGTCCCGCAGCATCAGGACAGCCGACCAGCCAGACTCTGGGGCCGTTGAGCCTCCAAGGCGAACTCAGGGGCGCGCGTCCGCCGTCGTTGAGCGAGGTGGCCACTGCGCCAGCCTTCATGGATGGCCGCGCGAACAGAACCACCTCCCTTCGAGTAGGGCAACCGCGAATGATTGCAGTTCCGGGAATGTTTGGAGATCTGCCGCTTTTGCGCACTGCCAAAAAATGAGATGCGTGGTCAACGCGTCAAGTTTCGCTGAAAGGACCACAGTGACCTGGCGACCGAGCGGCGCGAGCAGTGCATTCGGGAGACGCTAGAGGCGCGCGCAGAACCCGCCAAGAAAAGACAAATGGAAGAGCGCGGGCGATCTCAGCACTGAGGGGAAGAAACGAGGACGGCTACCATCATAAAACAGCATGCAGATCTGCTAGAGAAAACTCGCAAGGAGGATGAATAATTCGAAAACGCCGAGCAGTTTATGAAGAACGGGGAATCCCCAGATGAGTCGCAATGAACTTGAAATGGACGTCTCTCGAACATTTGAAGCGGTTATTCGCAGGAATACCTTTTCCAAAATTGGCGGGCCCGCCGCGGGGCCCCCGCGAGAGGCCGCCCAACGCCCCCGATGAGGTATTTGATTCGCACCCGAACGTTCCCGGTTCAACCAGGGGTGGGATCGCAGGAGACGGGGGCCGCTCGGGAGCGGGGGCGGGGGGGGGGGCGGGGGCGGCGGAGATCATGGGCCGCCGGCTTCTGCCCACGGCCTTCTTGATTATTGGAGACAGGCGGGATGGGCCACAGAGATCAAGTTGTTGCCCGCGGCTCAGCCCGCCAGGCTTCGCGACTGGAACTGACCGCGCGGCGAGAATAATACCTCCCGCATCTCCAGGTGCAAAGGGCGCCCAGCCCTGGATTGCTTGCTGGAGCTTCGAATCCAGAAGTGGGCGCTTCCTACCCTTGGGGGCTCGGGGGGGGCGTGCGCGCCTCGATGCGACGATTGCCTCGGACGTGGCTGGGGAGTTCCCCAAAATGAGAAAGGAATGATTGGCCGGCGCAGCAGGCGCATCATCTTTCTGAGTTTTATCAGCGGAGCAAGATGCTCATGATGAGCGGCAGTTGCCCACGGGGCGTCAGATGATGCGCCCATTGTGTGCGGAACGCGGCGGGGACTACGTGGACCGTCGAGATCTGCTTAGGATTGTCATTGACAAGAATCACCCCGACGAAAACTTGCATCATGTCTATAGCGACCGGATGTCTTTCCGCCGCGAACTTCACGGGGGGGGGGGGGGCGGCGGGCCATATCCAGAGATGGCAGCCTCGATCCACGAGCATTTCCACGGGCAAATAAATCTCGCGCCCAAGATGCAACCAGCGATGCTTTCCACGAGCTTATCAAAGCGACGCTTGGCTTGATACCACGACTGACGATTGCTTGCTGATCCAATTGCAGAAATGCGGCGACGTGAGACTGGCGTTCCACTATTGTTGGGCGGGCTGGATAATGTTCGGGCGTTGTTTATCTAGCAGACTAATCAATTGTGGGCCTATTTGCACGCGGGAGGACTTGTAAGCATTATCTCGCGAGGTCGTTTGCCCGGCACGGCTGGCAGAATTCCTGCTGGCGCCCGGTCGGCGCGCGCGGCGGCGCGGGATTCGTTTGTCTTGCTTGTTGGGCGGGCAGGGTACTGTTTGGGGGCTAATTTCGCCAACGGAATAATCCATTGTGGGGTACCTTGCGCGGTGGAAGATTAGCGAGCATCTTCTCATAAGACATGCAATTTGGATGTGCGTCGTTTTGATTTACGAGTTTGCTCAAGCGCGCCTGCCTGGCACTGACGGTAAAACTCTTGCTGGCGTCTGGTCGGCGCGTGCGGCGACATGGGAGCAGTTTCTTTGTACTGTCGGGCGGGATTGGTATTATTTGGAAGCTCTGTGTCCACCGGAATAATCCAGTGTGGGCTGCCCTGCACGCGATGTTCTTAGCACCTGCTCGTGGGAACTTCAATAGGAGTTGCTTCGTTTTGATTTGCGATGTGCTCAGAGTCGTTTGCCTCGCATTGCTGGCAGAGCTCCTGGCGCCTCGTCGGCGCGCGCGGCACCGTGGGATAGTTTCCCTCTATTGCTGGGCAGGCTGGATGACGTTCGCGGTCTAGTTCTCCACCGGGATAATCTATTGTAGGCCACCTTGCACGCGGGAGTATGCGCATGTATCTTCTCATCCGGATTACAACAAGAGTTGTTTTGCATTGATTCGTGATGTTGTTCAAACTCGTCTGCCTTGCACTGCAGGCAGGACTCTTGTTGGCGCATGTTCGGCGCGCGCGGCCAACATGGCGACCTTTCCAGCGCGGGCAATACAGAACTCGCCACTGTTTTGTGCTGTCCCTGTGACGAAGGATGGATTTTCTAAGGGCTCGCGCTGCGCCTGAGCTGCTACTGTCCTTCCCCGGATGGAGCTTGCAGGATCGATCTTCTGAGTGCCAAGTGTCTGAACCAATATTTGTCCATCATAGCGTTCTCGGCGGGCGCCGCGGGGCAAAAAACATGACTTTCCCTCTAATGGTGGAACACCAGTCCGTCAATAAGGCCGCAGAAGCAATACCAAGTTTCACTTGTGGGGGGGCGTTCTGAAGACCCTTGGGGGTGATGTGCCTTGACCCAAAGGCAAGCAACTTCGTTCGTTCGCGGGCCCTGCGGTGCGCGCTGCCCGCTGCACTGGCCTTGTGAGCGTGCGCCACTCGAGGCTCGAGGTCATGGCGACGACAGCCCCGCTCGACGGGCGGAACAGGGAAACACTGCGGCGGCGGGGAGGGCGACGGCCACTGCCTCTGTTGCCCCTCCCCCCCGCCGCTTCCACCGTTCCCCCAATCCGTGGCCAGGTGCCATTTTGGCCCGAGCGCCCCGCCGCAGCGGAGGCGTTGCTGCGCCTGGCGCCCTGCGTCGGCGCCAATCACCGGCGCCGCCGTGGTGCGTTGCCATCTGGTGGGCGCCCCCCCCCCCCGATTCGCCCGAGCGGGGGAGCATTTTTTTTGATCATGCGCCCGGCCTCATTTTGTTCGCCACGAATTGACATGCCATTTTTCTGGCAGGCGACGGTGGATCGCTCTTCCTCATTTGGTTCCCCAGCTGCCAACAACGTCCGGATGACCAGCTTTTCTTCGTGACAGCCCCCCTATGTGGCAGATAACTAACGCACATAGATGATCCCGGGTCGACTGTTCGCAGGCCCCCCCCCCAAATGGCATGGGCCCCAGGTTTCCACAGCCCCCCCCACCAGAAAGGATGTGGGGGGGGACGACGACGACGACGACGACGACGACGACGCGGACGACGACGACGACGAGGGACGAGGGACGACGACGACGACGACGACGACGACGATGACGGAACACGTCGACGATGACGACGGCAACGACAACGACGACGACGACGAACCATTCCATACCCACAAGGAAGCAGGGGCCACCGGCACCCACCACAACGACACGCCCACACGGGACGACGACGACGTCCACGTCAACGATGACAACAGGAAATGACGATGACGACGCCGGATGACGACGACGAGGAGGACGACGACGAACCCTTCCACACCCACAGGGGGAGGGGTAGCACTGGCACCTACCATAACGCCACGCCTACAGGGCCACGACCACAGGTGGGATAGGGGCGATCCCAGTCGCGATGCCTTCGCGAGGTTCACGGTTGTACCCATCCAGCGGAGGGGGGGGCCATTCGATCCCTGTAGCATTGGTTTTGGGTGGGGAGGGCTGTAGCCGTGGATCATACATGCCCGTCGAATTTCTGTCGGGACGCTGGGATCCGATAACAAAAAAACAGCGTATGCATAAACCTTCTGAGGTTCGGACAGATTTCTTGGATTGGCGCTAAACCCCCCTGGCGGCGATTCTGACGCCGCCCCTGGCGTGCTCAGCGCGCCAATGTGGAGCCTCGAGAGTTTGTATGTCTGTGCCGTTCTTCTGTTCTCTAAGAGGTAGAGGGGGGAAGACCAGCGTAAGGGCGTTCCTGGGTTGCACGCCCGAGCGCGGCGATGGGGACGATCTCGCCTGACCTGGAGTTGGCTTGCCGCGGTGCGGAGCCGAATCCGTAGAGCGTTTTGTTGCTCGCCGCCTGCTTCGCGGCACTGTCCCCCCGATCTGTCCCCTCCCCACCTTGACGTACCTCCCAGGGGAAGAAACGATGGCAGCACTTGATGCCGCTAATTACCCGTGCCTCGCCGCCACGGGTGGATTGGCGTCGAAATTCTGGACTGAACGCGCCCTAGGAGAAGTCCGTAGAGTAGAAGTAGCAGTGCCGATACCTGTTTGTCTTCCCCCCCGCCTTTCCCACCCATCTTTGTTTGTCTTCCCCCCCGCCTTTCCCACCCGTCTTTGTCTTCGTCGTCTTTCTCTTATTCTTCTTCTTATTATCATTATTCGTTTTCCTCTCTCTTTCTCTCTTTCTTGAAGAGGTCAGTGGTGCTTTTGTCAAGCATTATCTGGCACTGATGCTCTTGCCTGAATGAATTTTAGGGAGGCGTCCAATGATGCTTTTCTTCAAACATCCTCTCGCTGTTGTTTTTGTCGGCCAGCTCCTAAGGATGTTCACGCACAGGCTGTGTCGGCCATATTCCCATCCATGCCTCGTAAGACGAGACCTGGGACAGTGTCCATCTTTGGACGTTCAAGTACCGGTCCGCCAAGCTTTCTCATTATGTAGCGTCGTGTACTGAGTCCAGGCTTTTGACCTTGCGAAACAAAATCGCGATCTTGCCCATGGTTCGAGACTTTGATTAAGGGTGCATTCGTATCGAGGACACCTAGGGCGAGTCACCGCCGCCCCATGCCCTTTCGGAAGCGCCGTTATGTGGCCGAACGTTGAGGCCAGAGCCCTGCCAAGCTATCGGACCATGTGTTCCCCGAATCGGTTTGGAAAGCCTTCGGGGAACACGTGGGGGAGGACGGAGAAGAGGAGGAGAGTGAGGAATGGGCGTGTTCGGGGCCGCTTGGGGGCTCTCGTGAGCTTTTGGAGGCGTCGTGGGGCTGCT
The DNA here is from genome assembly GCA_963575745.1 of Prorocentrum cordatum. NCBI lineage: Eukaryota > Dinophyceae > Prorocentrales > Prorocentraceae > Prorocentrum > Prorocentrum cordatum. Next base: position 378,806 of record CAUYUJ010000001.1, on the reverse strand, counting down.
GGCCGAAGGTTGGGTCAGATCCTTGCCAATCTTTCGGAACGAGTGTTCCCCGAATCGGTTTGGAAAGCTTTCGGGGAACACGTGTAGGAGGTTGGGGAAGAGGAGGAGAGTGAGGAAAAAGGAGAAGGAAGGAAGAGTCCTCTTGGGGGCCTCTTGAGGCACTGTGGGGCTCTTGGAGGCTCTTGGGCCGTCTTGGAGGCCTCTTGGAGGGCTCTTGGGCCGTCTTGGAGGCTTCTTGCGGGCCTTTTGGGCAGTCTAAGGCCATCTTGAGGTCATTTGGGGCAGTTTTGGGTGCATATTGGAACCATCTTCGCCGTCTTGGAGGCATCTTGGAGGCCATCTTGGCCGCCTTGGAGGCCATCTTCGGCGTCTTCGGGCCATCTTGGGCCGTCTTCGGCTCTTCCCTGGGCCCTCTTGGGGGTTTCTTGGGCTGTCATGGGGCCATCTTGGAGGCCTCTTGGGCGCTCTTGGGGCGATGTTTGGGGCCTCTTGGGCCGTCTTTAGCCGTCGGAGAGCTGGAAAGAAGAAAATACCGAAACCCTCAAAACACGTAAGGAAAATCAATGGTGTTTGCCCTTTCTGGCCTTCCTGGAGGACGTCTTGGAGGCCCCTTCGGGGCCTCTTGGCCAGTCTTAGGCCATCTTGGAACCATCTTGGGCCGTCTTGGAGGCTTCTTGGACGAACTTGAAGGCATCTTGGACTCTCTCGGGCCGTCTTGGAAGCCATCTTGGACCATCTTTGGCGACTTGGAGGTCATCTGGGGCCATCTTGGATGTCATCTTGGGCCAACGTGACCATCTTAGAGGCCATCTTGAACCGTCTTGGAGAATTGTTTGCGGTCGTTGAGGTGGTTTCAGGGCCGTTCCGGGACCTTGGCGGGATCGGCCGAAGCCCCAGGGGAAGTTATTTTGGAAAAGAACCAAAGCCAAAATCGAAAGTCTCTAGTACGCCGGGCACCCTTGTGGCAAGCCAACAGGGGGAGGCGGATCTGATGGCCTTAAGCCCATCCCGCCAGCGCGCCTGGGTTGTGGGTGTGAAGCTTATTGGATGTTCGTTGGGATCTCGTGGGAAGCTTCTCGGGGGCTTCTTGGAGGCAGTTTGGACGCCGATTTGGTCAGAGGCGACGATAGGGGCGAACAGCCCAGGGGAGAGCAATACATGTATTCAGGTGCGCCGATGATCTATGTCTTTGAAAAGGCTCCCGGGCGAATACGTGTAATGCCCGCCCCTGGGCTATTCGCCTCTATCGTCGCCACCGATTGGGAGCCGTTAGGAGGCCTCTTCGGGCCTCTTTTGGACCTCTGGGGGGCCTCTTGGTGCCTCTTGGGGGTCCCTTAAGGGCCTCTTGGGGCATCCTTGGCGCCTCTTGGGGCGGATGGCTTGGATGTTCGCTTCGTGCTTCCTCTTTTGAGCCCCTTTCGCAGCCGTCCTGGGCCCTCTTGGGCTGCTTTGGAGCCCTCCTGGAGGCCTCAAATGGCCGCCCTGGGGCGGTCTCTTGGGGGCCGTCTGAGCGCGCCGGGCAGCCGAAAAAATAGGCGACAACGCCAACAGCTTCAGGACGATCTATTGTTTTGGCCTCTTGGGAGGCCTCTTGGAGGCCTCTCTGGATATCTTGGAGGCCTTCTGGGCCGTCTGGGGGCCATCTTGCGCCTCTTGGAGCGATCGCTCGGCGACCCGGGGCCCGCTTTTGGACCGTCTTGGGGGCTTCTGTTGGGATCTTCTCGGCCCGTCTTGGGGGCTTCTTGCTTAGCCAGAAAACTCACGCCAGAAGACGCTGGGAACGCAAGGGAAGCTGCGACAAGCCCCGGGATAATGCGGAATTTGGGGTCCGGACCCCTTCAAGACTCCTCAGGAGTGAGGAGTGAGGCTTAGAGGATTGGGCCAAGGACCTGAGCACACGCCCACTCCATGCCCAGCGGCACGGTGGCGGATCAGTATTGAAGGCTTGGAGCGATGTCGAGAGGAAGGTGTAAACTTCTTTCTAGACATGCACGCGAAGCGAATTTGCACACCTTGTCATGAAGCACGGAGCATGCCGCATGAGGGCACAAGTTTGCCGGTACACCAGCATGCACACTCTGTTGCCAGCGAGCCGACAGAGCTGCAGGGCGTGGTTGTCGACAGGCGCAGGCCCCAGACCAACCACAGGGAGCCAGTGCTGAGCCACACATGTCATGCGGACGCACGCGCACACACGTCGGTGGACATCTATTGGCTTTCCATCAAGGAGAGTGCCTGGATTCTGGGCCAGCGTCCTCTTGGATGCCTCTGGGGATTCTCTGGGGATCTCTTGGGGTGCCTCTCGGGGGTTTCTCTGCAGCTTCTCGGATCCTCTTGCTTGGGCGCCTCTTGGGTGCCTCTCAGGGGCGTCTTGAGGGCCTCGTCTTGGCCTGGTGACCTCGTGGGGGCCTCATCGAGCGTCTCTGAGAGCCTCTTGGGGGGATCTTGGCGGCCTCGGGGCCATCCCGGGAGTACTGTCCAGACGCTGACACAAGGATAATTTCGGGCTCAGGACGGTCTAGTCAGAGTCTAGGACGGGGGATCCATTCGTTGCCGAAGCTCGCCGTGGCCAGGAAAGCCCTTTCGTTCATTATTCAGCTCTCCTCCTGGTAGCACAGTAGCACGATGACTGTACAGTGCTCCCAGGGTCGCGTTCCCCCCTCTTGGCCGCACACGTTGATGCGCACACGGTTTGAATGTTTCCAAGTGTCCTTGTTTTCTCCAGAAGTCGTGCGCCCTGCCACACAGGAATGTTTGAAAAGCCCAGATCTCTGGGGTCTTGGCCCCTTCTAGTTTTTACAGGTCTGCGTGAACTGCGGGGAGGATGCTGGCGACGTCGATGCAGGCAACACCAACGACGACGGGCAAGGTCGGGGCTCACGTAACGGGGGTCAGCGCTGACGGGGAGGTAGCCAATCCGCTCCGAGATCCTCTGGCTGACCCTGGTTTGGGAGTCACCCGGAGCCGACCCCGCTCCCCGCCTTCCGCTGACCCGAGTTTGGGATCGATGTCGTGGCTGGCCTGGGGTCGCGACGTGGCAATGGTTGACCAGGGTTGGCGCTGACCCGGCTTAGTGCATCCCCGAGAGGGTGTTTGCGATTTGGCATCGCTCCGACGTGTGCATATCTTTTCGGCGAGGATCATCGAGCAGCATCTTGGATCACCCTGCGAAAAAAAAACGCGCGCGGAGTCGAGAAGGACAAGAGTAATGGACGTCCGAACGATGCCAAGGTGACGGCGACGCAAGACGTACGGCAATGGCAACGTCGACGACGGCACGGTGGCGGGGTGTGTCCTCCCCGAGCGGCCGTCCTTCGCTTCCAGCCTTCGAGGGCCTTTCCCTCGCCGCCAGGGAGGCCGCGGCGATTCACGTCTTCCCGCGAGGGCGTGCCCTCTGAGTTCGAGGGCCACTTCCGTGTTATGTGTATAGATACATCTATTCATATATATATATATATATATATATATATATATATATATATTATACAGCTGTGTCTCTATTATTCTCTCTCTTTCTCTCTCTCTCTCTCTTCCCCATCTCTCTCTCTCTCTCTCTTTCTGTTGCTTTTTTGTTTATTGTTTGTTGTTTCCCCTTCTCTTTGTCTGTCCTCTAAACATCCTTGTCGCTCTGCATATCCCGACCAGCCCATCCGGAAACGACCGCCAGGCGAGCTGCTTGGAGCAGGGGCGAGCAGAAGCATGCAGGCCGCCGCGTGATCTTTCGGTCCGCAAGCCTCTTGGAAGCCTCTTGGAGGCTTCTCTGGAGGCCTCTGGGAGCCATCTCGGCGCCATTTTGGAAGCCTCTAGGAGATTGATTTCCCCCACCCAGACAGGTTGGGGTCGTTAGATTTTTAGAACAGACCTCCCGGCCACTCCAACCCTGCATACCGCGGCCGCCAGAACCCAAGTTGTCCCGAGTGTCCCGGTTATCCCGCCTCGCGCCCTCGACAAACACGACAGAATACACCCTGCATACCACGGCTGCCAGACCCCAAGTTGTCCCGAGTGTCCCGGTTGTCCCGCCTCGCGCCCTCGACAAACACGACAGAACACACCCTGCATACCGCGGCCGCCAGACCCCAAGTTGTCCCGAGTGTCCCGGTTGTCCCGCCTCGCGCCCTCGACAAACACGGCAGAACACACCCTGCATACCGCGGCTGCCAGACCCCAAGTTGTCCCGAGAGTCCCCCGGTTATCCCGCCTCGCGCCCTCGACAAACACGACAGAACACAAAATGACAACAGAACAGGACAGAACAGAACAAGAGCATGACAGAGCATGGCAGAACATAAGATATCAAAATCATGACAAAATAGAGGGCTCCAGCATACCACTTAACATACCAGAGTATAACATGACAGAACCGAACACTACATACCACAATATAATATGAAGTTACTGAGCATAGCATAAGACACATTTACATAACATGCCATATCATGACACAGCGTCATCAAACATAGCATACGACGGCAGCAGAGCACAGCGGCGAACACGTCAGAACAGAACCTGACACATCATAAGATAACATAACATACCACGAGGATGCCAGACCGTGACAGAGCCTAATCTATCAATATCATATCAACAAAGAGCATGCTACAGCATCACACAGCACATCATACCATAGCATGGTAGAGCAGAAGGCGGCAAAACACAACATAACATTGCATCACCGAGGGAAACATAAGACACCTTGGCAGAACATCCCATTTCATTGCACTTCATCGCAGAACATAGCATAGCACGACAGCATAGCATATCGCCACGTATTAGCCTAGCAGGTCATAATATGATATGCTGTGCCGAGCCTTCAACACACAATATCACATAACATACCAGAGCATAGCATGGTATAACATAATACGACATAACACCATAACATAACATAAACGATCATACCATAACACACTATGGCAGGACACATCATATCATGGCACAGTATCACATAACAAACCATAACACGGCAACATAGCATTGCGAAACAATCTAGCATAACCGATCACAACATAATGTGTTGAGCCGAACCGTCAACAACATCACGGAACAGAGCATACTATAACATAATTTGTCAGCATATCATGCAATAGCATAGTGCCGCAAAGCAAATCATACCATCGCATCTCCAACCATATGGTAACAGATATGAGCCAACGCCAACGTGCACCCATGGATGTCGGATACCCGCGTGCCGGGGGGGCTCCGCCTCGGGCCGCCGCGCGCCCCGCGCATGTTCGGGGGAGCGAAGAAGAGGAGGGCAAGGGGGAAGAGGGGGGGGGCGAGGCGCATGATGAGGGAAGAGGACGAAGAACAGAGCGAGGAGAAGGGAACGGAGGAGGAGGAGGAGGAGGAGGAGGAGGAGGAGGGGGAGAAACGAGGACGATGAGGAGGAACAGGAGGAGGAAGGAGAGGTCCGCCTCACCTCCTTGTTCCTCCTTCTCCGTGGTGCTGCTGCTGTTCCTTCTCTTCCTCTTACCGGAGGTTGATACTATCTCAGACCAATTTTTGGGGGATCGCAAAAAGCGTTTTGGGTTCGGTTTTGTCCTCGTCAGGGGCCTTGGGGTTGTTAGAATTCGGAAAACATCAACTTGCGACCTGGCCCGGCCGCCGCGCTGGCCAACGCCGCCGGGCACTGCGCACATCCTTCCAGTAGGCGCGCGCAGCGTTGGGTTCAAACGCCGAAGGTTTCGGTGGGGATCACTCGAAGCAAGAAAATGTTTAGGGTCCGGCGATAACCCGGGTTATCGGGCTTGCCCTCCCTCCCCCACCATGATAAACTAACCTTTCCGGTTGTGCAGGTCTGGGGTTGGTGGGCGCGAGCATATGCAGGGTAGCCCACAGCGCGAAGGTTAGATTATCGGCCGGCCCTTTCCCCCCCCTGGATAACCCGGGTTATCGCCGATTGAAAAACAAATTCATTTAGGCCCTTTTGGGGACATCTTGGAACTCTTTGGGGGTGTCTTGGGGCCTCCTGGAGCGATTTCGGATCCCACGACTCAAAGAGGGGTGGTCCTTGCCTTCATTCGCGGGTCTTCCCCATCGGAGACAGAAACATTGCCTCGTTGGCCCTCTTGGTACACTCTTGGGCGCTCTTCTCCCTCATCCCGCTAGGGCGTGCCCTCTGAGCGCAAGAACCGATTCTAGATTAGATGTGTATGAAGGCCATCGTGGACCGAACATGACATGATTGCACTGTGTATGTATAGGCTACGTGGTGCAAGCGAGGAGATGCAAGCTATGCGGTGGAAATTCCGTGGAGCAATCTACGTGCTGCACGCTATGCGGTGTAAGCTATGTGAATCACCATATGTGATGCAAGGTACGTTGGGCGGCCTAGGGATACATCCAATACCTTAGCAAAGCAAGCGAGAATTTCTAAGTGTAAGAAGAACCCCTAAGTGCAAACACTTAGTAAAGCAAGTACAAACCCCACAAACTGTTTGTCAACGCTTGCACGTAGATGTCCTGGCTTGTCTTCTAAGGAACTCGGCCTGTCTGTCTGGCGGCTATGCTGCCGCCGTCGCCGCCCCGTCGCCGCCACATCGCCGCCCGTAGATTCTCTGTTATAGAAGAGTAGCAGGATCCCCCCCCAGGACGTAATGCCCCCCCCCTGGGGATATGCAATTTACATTCGATCTTGCCCCATCGCCCATCCGAATTATACATTCATTTCACCCAAGGCAGGCCAGTATTCCCCAGAACTATGCGCGCACATTCGTTGATCAAAGATTATAAGTTCCCCCGAATCCCTTGCAGAACAGGGGACGACGTGCTCACGCGCGGGTCGCCGCGCGCGCATGCCGATATCATTTAACATCCGTAGGTGTCGTAGGGATTCCAAAACCGAGCGTCACGACAACAGATGAACACAAACATGTTTCCGTAACGCGGATTTTGAAAACAAAGATTCTGCGTTCGCGTTCTTGCCGATTTCAAGGACAACCATTCATTTCTGTTGTTCAAAAACACGGTTCGTACAATTCACTAAACGGGCTTCTCGCGCGCGCATGTCGAAATCGTTTGAACGCCCTTGCGCGCGTGCTGTCGCAAGAATCCTTTGCAACAAATTCGACGAAGGGACACGCCCGCGTCGTCGTGCATGCCGAAATCTTTTGTGTGTGCTTCAGATGTTGTACGGATTTCCAAAACGAGCGTACGGATTGCAACAACAGTTTTTTAGGAAAAAATGCGTGCGCACTCTTGCGAACACTCCAGGAAACAGTAGGCTTTCAACATTGTCATCACATTCTGCCACACGGGTCGCTCGCGCAGCATGCCGAATTCATCCGAACGCCACTTCCCTTGCGCGCGTGCTGGGGGGGCGAGATCCTGGTCAAATAGTACCACGCGGGACACTCGCGCACGTTGGCCGCGCGCGCATGTCGAACTCCTTCCAAAACCTTCATCGCCGACGTGAAGACATTGTCATCTTTATTTGCGGGCGTGATCAACATCGGCGCCGTCATTGGCTTTGCCGTCGTCTTCGCCACCATCGTCGCCATCACCGCTACCTTCATCATCGTGTCTACCCTTGTCGGCGTCGCCATGCTACCTCGCCCGCCCAAGTGGCCGAGTCGCACGGAAGTGTCCGGTGGGCATTGCACAGCGGTCAGCGCCACCACGGCCGCGTCGGTCGCACCGCATTAGTTGGCCGCTGCGCGCGCGAGCATGCGCGGGCTAGCGCGATCTTGCAGCAGATGCCATTGAGTATTGGGTGTGGTGTTGGAGACGGACGTTGTTGATCATCATACCTACCGGTGTGATCTCGCACTGCTTTATTTCGACCGACCGTGTGCCCATAATGCGGTCGTGCTGGTGGTTGTGCTGGCGGCCGTGCTGGTGGTCGTGGTTGGTGGACGTGCTGGTGGTCGTGCTGGTGGTCGTGCTGCTGGCCGTTCTGGTGGAGGTGCTGGCAGTCGTGCTGGTGGTCGTGCTGGTACTTGTGCTGGTGGTCGTGCTGGGAAGTGCTGGTGGTCGAGCTGGTGGTCGTGCTGCTGGCTGGTCGTGCTGGTGGTCGTGCTGGTGGTCGTGCTGGGCTGGTGGTCGTGCTGGTGGTCGTGCTGGCGGTTGTGCTGGTGGTCGTGCTGGTGGCTGGTCGCGTTGGTGGTTGTGCTGGTGATCGTGCTGGCGGTCGTGTTGGTGGCCGTTCTGGTGGAGGTGCTGGTGATCGTGCTGGTGGTCGTGCTGGTGGTCGTGCTTGTGCTGGTGGTCGTGCTGGTGGCTGGTCGCGTTGGTGGTTGTGCTGGTGATCGTGCTGGCGGTCGTGTTGGTGGCCGTTCTGGTGGAGGTGCTGGTGATCGTGCTGGTGGTCGTGCTGGTGGTCGTGCTGGTGGTTGTGCTGGTGGTCGTGCTGGTGGCTGGCCGTGCTGGAGGTGCTGGTGGTCGTGTTGGTGGTCGTGCTTGGTCGTGCTGGTGGCTGGCCGTGCTGGAGGTGCTGGTGGCTGGTCGTGCTGGTGGTCGTGCTGGTGGTCGTGCTGGTGGTCGTGCTGGTGCTTGTGCTGGTGGTCGTGCTGGCGGTCGTGTTGGTGGCCGTTCTGGTGGAGGTGCTGGTGGTCGTGCTGGTGATCGTGCTGGTGGTCGTGCTGGTGGTTGTGCTGGTGGTCGTGCTGGTGGCTGGGCGTGCCGGTGCTTGTGCTGGTGGTCGTGCTGGCGGTCGTGTTGGTGGCCGTTCTGGTGGAGGTGCTGGTGGTCGTGCTGGTGGTCGTGCTGGTGGTTCTGCTGGTGGTCGTGCTGGTGGCTGGCCGTGCTGGAGGTGCTGGTGGTCGTGTTGGTGGTCGTGCTGGTGGTCGTGCTCGCGGTCGTGTTGCTGGCCGTTCTGGTGGAGGTGCTGGTGGTCGTGCTGGTGGTCGTGCTGGCCCCTCCCCCTCCCCCCCTGCGCCCCCCTCCCCTTATTCCGACCGACCGTGGGCCACCCCCCCCGCTTCTCCCCTGCGCCCCCTTCCCATTATTCCGACCGACCGTGGGCCACCCCCCCCGCTCCCTCCCTGCGCCCCCCTCCCCTTATTCCGACCGACCGTGGGCCACCCCCTCCGCTCCCCCCTTGCGCCCCCCTCCGCTTATTCCGACCGACCGTGGGCCCCCCCCCGCTCCCCCCTTGCGCCCCCGTCCCCTTCTTCCGCCCGACCGTGGGCCACTCCCCCCGCTCCTCTTCTGCGCCCCTCTCCCCTTATTCTGACCGACCGTGGCCCCCCCACCGCTCCCCCCCTGCGCCCCTCTCCCCTTATTCCGACCGACCGTGGGCCACCCCCCCCCCCCCCCCGCTCCCCCTGCGCCCCCCTCCCCTTATTCCGACCGACCGTGGGCCCCCCCCCGCTCTTCCCCTGCGCCCCCCTCCCCTTATTCCGACCGACCGTGGGCCCCCCCCCGCTCCTCCCTTGCGCCCCCGTCCCCTTTATTCCGACCGACCGTGGGCCCCCCCCCGCTCCTCCCCTGCGCCCCCCTCCTCTTATTCCCCGACCGTGGGCCCTCCCCCCCCGTTCCCCCCTTGCGTCCCCCTCCCCTTATTCCGACCGACCGTGGGCCCTCCCCCCCCGCTCCTCCCTTGCGCCCCCCTCCCCCTATTCCGACCGACCGTGCGCTCCCCCCCGCTCCCCCCCTGCACTCCTCTCTTTATTCCGACCGACTGTGCCCCCCCCCGCTCCCCCCCCCTGCGCCCCCGTCCCCTTATTCCGACCGACCGTGCTCTTAGGTGGCCCTGAGGGCGGCGCCCAGGAGGAACACCATCTCTGACCCGATTCGCCCAGGGCTGGCTCGGAGTACTTTTCGTCTCGGGACCCCCAGGGACCCCCCCGCGCGCGCGCCCGGCCCGAGGCGAGGATGAGTTGCCTGGGCCAGCCTCGGGTCGGAGGCGAGGACGGCGAGGCGGAGGAGGAAGCGGAGGGGGAGGGGGAGGAGGCGGAGGTGGAGGGGGAGGAGGAGGACGAGAAGGAGGAGGACGAGGACGCAGCGTGCCCGGCCGCATGCCGACGGCGAGGGCGACTCCGCCGCCACGCGCCGCACCGCCCCAGAAGGTGGAGAGAGGGGGAGGACAAGGAGGAGGTCGAGAACCAGGAGGAGGAAGAGAGGCGGGACAGGAGAAAGTGGAGGTGAGGAGGGGGAGAAGGAGGACGAGACAGAGGACAAGCGACCTTCCTCCATACCCAAACTGACATGCTTCTAGCCGCCCCTTCCCGTCTTCGAATCTGTCCCTTGCCAACGTGTCGCAGCAATTGCGGCACGCTTCCCGGCGCCTGCCAAGGACTGCCTCCCTCGCGATCCCTGGTTTTCTCCATCTCCCATGGACCCACATCGTCATTGTATGATCCTTGGCACGCGTGCCCCTTGTTATTGGGTGTTGTGTTGAACGCGGAAGCACGGCGAACGGGCGGTGGGGGTCGGCGGTTGGGCGGGTGGCGAGAGTGCGGGTGGCGGGCCGCGGGCGGGCGGATCGGGATTTTCAAAGAGTTCCCAAACATTTTCTTTTGCAGCGGGATGTTGTTGAATATTCGCCCCCCGCCGCTCGCCCCACCCGCCGTCTTTCCGCGTTCGAGACAACACCCAGCACTCAACAACGACCGTCTACAACACAAAACACAGTATTCAACAGCCTCCGTTTCCAATCCAACACCCAGTATTCCACAGCATTCCGCAGCAAGAGAGAAAACGTCGGAGTTTCGTTCAAATCCTAATCCGCCCGCCCGCCGCGCAGTGCCCGCTCGCCCGCCGCCCGCCCGCAGCGCTTCCGCGTTCAGCACAAGACCCAAGATTCAACAGCACCGTACCCGCAAGAGAGAACCCTTAGGCGTTAGAGTAAATTCTTGACGCTTCGGGTACCCCCACCAGCCCATCTCAAAACAGCAATTCTTGCGAAGCATGCCAACAGTCGTGTTTTTCAGGCGTGTTTCCGCCTGCCCCCGCATATCTCCCTTGTTCCTCCTTCCTCCCGCCTCCTTGTACATCCTCCTTGTGGTGGGAGCGGGAGAAGAACGAGGCGGAGGAGGAGGGAGAGAAAGCGTTCCTCGTGGTTTGAGTCGTCTGGGGTTTCTTGTCCTGGTGTGAGTCGTTCGGGCCCTTCTTCCTGGTGTGAATCGTTCGGGCTCTTCGTGATGTGAGTCGTTCGGGCTCTTCGTCCTGGTGTGAGTCGTTCGGGCTTCTCGTGGTGTGAGTTGCTCAGTGGCAGTCACTAGAGCAGTGGTCTATATGGAAGTAGTGGTAGTAATAGTAGTAGTAGTACTAGTACTGGTAGTAGTAGAGGCCGTAGCACCACGAGTAGAAGTAGTAGTACTAGATTTAGAAGAAGAAGTAGTAGTAGTAGTAGTAGTAGTCGTAGTAGTAGTAATAGTAGCAGTAGCAGTAGCAGTATTAGTAGTAGTAGTAGTAGTAGTAGTAGTAGTAGTAGTAGTAGTAGTAGTAGTAGTAGTAGTAGTAGTAGTAGTGGTAGTAGTAGCAGTAGTACTGATGGTAGTCTCAGTAGTGGTAGTGGTAGTTGTCGTGGTAGTAGCAGTCGTAGAAGTACTAGTAAGAGCAGAAGTAATAGTCCTAGTACTACTAGCAGCAGTAGTAGTAGGCCCAGTAGTAGCAGTAGCAGTGGTACTAGTAGCAGTGGTAGTGGTAGTACTAGTAGTAGTCGCAGTCAGTAGTAGTAGTAGTAGTAGTAGTAGTAGTAGTAGTAGTAGTAGTAGTAGTAGTAGTAGTAGTAGTAGTAGTAGTAGTAGTAGTAGTAGTAGTAGTAGTAGTAGTAGTAGTAGTAGTAGTAGTAGTAGTAGTAGTAGTAGTAGTAGTAGTAGTAGTAGTAGTAGTAGTAGTAGTAGTAGCAGTAGAGTAGTAGTAGTAGTAGTAGTAGTAGTAGTAGTAGTAGTAGTAGTAGTAGTAGTAGTAGTAGTAGTAGTAGTAGTAGTAGTAGTAGTAGTAGTAGTAGTAGTAGTAGTAGTAGTAGTAGTAGTAGTAGTAGTAGTAGTAGTAGTAGTAGTAGTAGTAGTAGTAGTAGTAGTAGTAGTAGTAGTAGTAGTAGTAGTAGTAGTAGTCGAAGTAGTAGAAGTAGTACTAGATGTCTTTTGGGAGCCTCTTGGAGGCCTTTTGGAGCGTCTTCGGGGCCTCTTGGCGGCCCCAGGGGCTTCTAGGAGCGTCTGGGGTGCCTTGGGGGAGCCTCTTGGGGCCTCTTGGGAGCCTCTTGGAGGCGGTTTGGGGCGTCTTGGGGGCCTTTTGGCGGCTCCAGGGGCTTCCAGGAGCGTCTTGGGTGCCTCGGGGGAGCCTCTCGGGGCCTCTTGGGGGCCTCTTGGGAGCATCTTGGGGGCCTCTTTGAGGCCTCTTGGGGGCTCTTGGAGGCCTCTTGGAGGCCTCTTGGAGGGGTCTGGGAGGAATCTTGGGGCCATCTGTCGGGCGATCGATCACAGATGGGGGGAGCACTTTTCTCCCTCCCCCCGTCGGGGCCAGAATCCTCGTGAGGGGTGTCGTTTTTTAGCCCTCCGAGGAGTCGAAAAAGACCCCTCCGGCGACCCGCGGAGGGACCTCTCCAGGCCCAGGGGGAGGGGGTAGGGGGAGGGGTAAACCCCTCCCCGAAGGGGAAGAAGGGGGGTTGAGAACAGAGCGGGCTCTCTAAACCACTCACGCCCAAAGGGCTGGTGGGATTCCGATCCGCTCAGCGCCCGCCCGCCCGCCAGCCCGTCGATTCCCCCCCCCCTGCCGCCCGTTTGCCGCGTTTCCGCGTTCAACACAACATCCAGTCCCCAATGGCATTTACATCCAACACTACTCCAACACAGCATCCAGTATTCCGCAGCATCCGCCGCCCGCTCCCCGCCGCCCGCCCGCCGCGCATCCGCGTTTAACACAACACCCAGTTTTTAACAGCATCCGTCTGCAACACTACATCCACTACTCAACAGCCTCCGTCTCCAACACAATACCCATATTTAAGAGCATGCCGCTGCAAGAGAGAATCCGTAGGAAGTCCTTCAGAAAAGGAAAGGTCCAAGTCCGCACGCACGCCGTCCGCCGCGCCGCCCGCCGCCCCGCCCGCCGCCCGCCCGCCTCCTACCCACCGTTCTTCCGCGTGCAACAGAACGCCCAATACTCAACAGCGTCCGTCTCCAACAACACACCCAGTACTCAACAGCCTTTGTTTCCAACGCAACACCCAGGTCTCAAAAACACCCCGCTGCAAGAGAGAACCCGTGGGAGCTCTTTAAACAAGCCCGATCCGCCCGCCCGCCGCCCGCCCGCCGTTCGCCCGCCCGCCGCTCGCCCGCCGCCCGTTCGCCGTGCTTCCGCGTTCAACAGAACACCCAGTACTCAACAGCGCCCGCTTCCATGACAGCACCCAGTACTCAGCTACTCCCGTTTCCAACACAGCACCCCTTGCTCAATGGCATCTGCTGCAAAAGAGAGTCAGTCTTTAGCAGGTTTAATTCATATCCTGATCCGCCCGTTCGCCGTCCGCCCGCCGCCCGCCACCCGCCGCCCGTTCGCCGTGCTTCCGCGTTCAGCAGAACACTCAGTACTCAACAGCGTCCGTCTTCAACAAAACACCCAGTACTCAACAGCAGCCTCCATCTCCAACGCAACACCCAGTATTCAACGGCATCCCGCTGCAAGAGAGAACCCGTGGGAGCTCCATTACAAGCCCGATCCGCCCGCCCGCCGCCCGCCCGCCGTTCGCCGTGCTTCCGCGTTCCAGAACACCCAGAACTCAACAGCGTCCGTTTCCGACACAACACCCCGTACGCAACAGCCTCCGTCTCCAACAGAACTCCCAGTACCGAGCGGCATCCCGCTGCAAGAGAGAGTCCGTGGGAGTTTTGTTCAAATCCCGGTCCGCCTGCCCGCCCCCCGCCGCCCGTTCGGCGTGCTTCTGCGTTCAACACAACACCCAGTACTCAACAACTCCCGTCTCCAACGCAAATTCAGGTACTGACCAGCCTCCGTCTCCAACGCATCCCCCAGTACGCATCACCCAGTACTCAGTAGCATCCCGCTGCAAGAAAGAATCGCTGGGAATTTCGATTTCGAGGGTTTTTCTATGCTTTACGGGGGACGTTTAGAAACGGTATTGTTGTTCAGAGTGGTGTCCGGGAACCCCCCAGCGACAAATTGTTCAAGGTTTCTTCCTCTGGAGCCTGGGTTGGCCGGAGAACACCCAAATTATTCCAGAAAGTGACAGTTTATGTTCCTATTGATTTTCGGGGGGTGTTTAAAACATAGTCTTGTCTTTAAGGTTGGGGCCCCGGACCCCCCCGAAAAACACAAGCAAAGCCACCGAGTTTGTTTTTTTGGGGGGGGGCCCTCTGTAGCCTGGGCTGGCTGGAGCAACCATGAAAAACATTACAAAATCCACCGAGTTGGAATGTTTTTTCTATAGTTTTGGGGGTGATGTTCAAAAAGAATGTTGTTTTTAATTGTGACCCCCCAGACCGCCCTGGAACACCCCCGAAAAACCCACGAGGTTGGTGGTTTTTGGAAGTTTTCCCCCCTGGAACGCTGGCCGGAGAACCACCGAAAAACATTGAACAATGTTAGAGTTGGGGTTTTTTGTCGTTGGCTTTTCGCTGCGGTTTGGGACGAATTTTCAAGTGTAGGGCCCCGGAGCCCCCGGAAAAGAACCAAGAAAAACCTATGAGTTTACGTTTTTCCATTGGGTTTTCCCCGCTGGAGCTTGGGCTTGCCGGAGAACCCTTGGAACCCCAAGAAAGATATGGAGTTGGGGTTTTATGTTTGTTGAGTAAGTTGTCGGGTGATTTTCTGAAATTATATTGTCTTGAAGTGTGGCCCCCCAGACCCCCCCGGAACATTTCACGAAAAAAACAAAGTTAGGGGGTTT
>CAUYUJ010000001.1:356512-359012 GCA_963575745.1 Prorocentrum cordatum | reverse complement strand
TGAGAGGTTCTTCGATGCTGCCGTCGACTCCTTGGCGCTTGACCAGATTGGACATCACTTTTCACTGCGCTCGCCACGGGGGGCCTGTGGTAGACGGTGCCAGAGGCCTCCTCATCATCCCCGGAATTCAGACGCGAGGGACGTGGCGGGCCGCGTCTTCGGCCAGGCGCTACGAGAAGGCTGGCACGCTGCTGCGCCAGCTGGAGAAGGTCCCGCGACAGTTGCTCCAAGCCTTCCCCACGGTGCTCACGAGGCTGAAGGCTCGCTTGCTCCTTTTTGTTATGATCCCACCGTCTACCACCTCTCAGTCCATGATATGGGGCGTGGGCCTGCCAACTTGATCCAGAGGCGGTCTTCTCGAGCTTCGCAGCTGCACTGAAATTATATTGTGTTTTGCGCGTGCCGGCGTTGCGTGTGCTGTATAGTTGGCTAAAACACGCTTGCAGAATCGACCTACCCTCAGGATAGGCTGGAGAGAAAATCGATGATCGCTGAGCTCTGGTGAGAAGTGTCGTCTGCCTTTTTCCCCCGGCAGGGCCACGATTTGTCTCTGACCTGGATTAGCCTTCAGCAGTGTAGGTCACCGCTGCAATGCATTCCCTGTATGTTGTTGCTATGTAGTGGCTTGCCCGCCCACGCCACCCTTTGCCGAGGGCCTGCCACATTGCTCTCGAGACGGTCTGTTCGAGTTTCGAGGCTGTACTGAAATCGTGTTGGGCTTCGCACGTGCCGGCATTGCGTATGCTGTGTAGTTGGCTTCTGAAACACGCTCGCAGAATCGACCAATCCTCAGGATAGCCTGGAGAGAACATGAATGATCATTGGGCTCTGTGAGCGGTGTCGTCTGTTTTCCCCCTCGGCAGGGCCATGTATATGTACATGTATATGCATTGAGCATCGTTCAACTTATAGAGAGCACCGTGCACGCATCGCGTGCAAATGACGCAATTTGGCACTTGAGTAACCATCTGTTCGGGGAAGGGCACTGCTGCGAGCGTAATGCATATGCCAAACATTTCGAAACACAAACACGCACACAGACACCCACACACATACACTTGAGGTCCGTGATTAGCCTTCTATCAGAGCACACGGTTTCTAGATGTCCCATCGAACCAATTGTGTCTGCCCATTGGGTCGAACACACGTGGATTAGTTTGAGGTGAGCATCCGTTTGTCAAAACGTTGAAACCGCGCAGCTCAAGCAACAAGTACGATCGCGTCTGAGCTCCTAACTTTTGGAGAGATCCGTGTGTGTAACTGCGTTGTAGAAGTATGTAAGTGTACGTGCTGATGTACATGCACACCGAGCCCAGTTGCTGCCAAGAGGCGGGGCCGAACGCCATAGCCAATAACCCTTGGAGCACGCATCATTCGGCCGGTTCTTCGATGGTTGTCAACGAGGCAGTTGCGGCGGAATGATTATTAGGATTAGCCTTAGTATAATTATGATTACTATTATTTTGGGGGTGGCTATTTGCGAGACCCTGCGAGCCCTCAACAGTGCCTGGTAAGCGCCATGAATCTCAGTAGCGGGAGCAGGAGCAATCCAGGCTGGGAGACAAGGCGCCATTCTCTTGGCTTCTCCCATCATCCCCCCCCCCATGCCTGCCGTTTGTCTTCGCAGCCTCATTGTCTGGGCCCGCAGCCTGAGCCCAGCAGGGGCGACAGCGCTGCTCAACTGCGCCCGGCGTGTGAGAGGAAAGCTCTATTCAAGAAGTTTCCCCGGAGGGCCAGGCGTTGAGAGGACCCGCTTCACCAGCACCTCCCCGTTCTCCACCTCGCACTGTTTCCCACCCCTTTCCTCTTCATCTTCCTGTCCTCGTTCCAGCACGCTGCAAACTGCTAGGCTAAGGTCGGGCGTGTCCCCCTACAGGCGGATTTTGGACGAAAAAGTCCAAACACCTATAACAGATTCAACACATGCCCAAAAATTATATGAAAATCGTCCCCAGACTAATGCTGGGCCACTGGGGGACACGCTGAGCAGTCGCGGTCGATCTTCCTGCCCTCGTAGATCTGCTTGTTGTTCTTCGCCCCCTTTTGCCCGATCTATACCCCAACAGCATTCCTCCTCCTCTCGGAGGCCTAGAAGTTGATACCAATACCAATATCGGCGTTGTGCCTCCACCGAGGGTAGAGTATCCCAATCTCGGTGATAGTGGTAATATTTTGGCTTCCTAGGCGGCCGAAAGATTACCACCAACACCGAAATCTAAGATCATCTTCCCCTGATGGAGGCAACCCCGTGTGTTGGTGTTGGTGTCATTTTCCAAGCCTCCAATCCTCCTGTTTGCGTCCCTCCCCGTTTACGGTTCCGCTCCTTTGTCCCCCTTTTGCCCTTCCTGCTCCCCTTTCTCACGCTTCTCGCCGCTCTCCTGAAGAGCGCGGCGCTCAGGACTCCTACGAGCCGGCCCTGTTGCGGTTTCAGTACGCCGAGCGCGCGTCCATCTTCGCATGCGAAGGGCGCCAGCCCAGCCGCCCCCCCGCACTTGAAGGG
>CAUYUJ010000001.1:351512-354012 GCA_963575745.1 Prorocentrum cordatum | reverse complement strand
GTCGTCATTTTTTATTCGTTGTTTTCCGATCGGCGCGGACCCTCGCACCCCCTTCCTCCCCCCCATAGAGTAGATCTTGGCTGTTTTTGGCGCCTGTTTCAGACAGGTGGAGCCTCCCCCCATAGGACGCACGGTTGCAAACAGTCGCACTAAGCCGATGTCCAGAGCCAGAACCCCCCCCCCTCCCGGCCTTCCGCCCAATGTCGAAACGCCGAATAAAAAAACGTTCACCTACCTAGTGGCTTTCGGCCAACCCCTCCTTTGGTGCTGGGCCAGGGGCCCCTCGAGTGCACGCGGATCTCTGGGGGGGCCTCTTGAAGGGCCTCTTAGGGGGGCTCCTTGGGGGCCTCTTTCGGTCGCAAGTGAGGCGCAAATTGGAGCCTGTTCCTCCCCCCCCTCGATGGCCCTTGTGGCGAGGCTTTGACCCTACAGTGCCGTCTTTAATACATGCTCCGCGTGCGGATCATGTATTGAACATGCAGGGATTTAGTATTAAAATCAACGATGAGTTCATGCATGAATTCATTCATGTACTAAAAATCCTATATGTTTAATAATCCTATGTATTAAAACCTGCCCTGTACGAGCTCGGGGCAGGTCGGCAACGCGGCGACGCAGGGCGACGGATCGACCAGGACAGACAGCGACAAGGAGGCGGCCCTCGTGCGGATCGGCCGGTGTGGCCACGATATGCCGGCAGCTCTCCGAGGCGGGGATTTATACACGACCACCGCCTGGAGGGTCAGTTTTCGGAGCCCCGGCAGGCGGTGGATATGGACATGTTCGGGCCCCCGGGGGCCGAAGTATATCCATATCCGCCCGCTGGGGCACCAGGACGTCGGTTCCCAGGCGGTGGATATGGATAGATCCCCGCCTCGCAAGTTCCGGAACGACCGAAACGGCTACAGAAACAAGGGGACGAAGTCCGACGGCAGTTCGGCGGCGAGTCGATCGGGGAAGTGAAAGGGGGCAGGCCTTCTCAGAACGTTGCCAGAAGCCCTCGCGCCCTTACGAAGTGTGCTAGCTTTCTCTCCTACAAGAAAGACGGCTCATCCGAAGGCCGGAGGGTTTCTGAGAAGCCCTCCTCCTCCGCCTCCTCCTCCGCCTCCTCCTCCCCTCGCCCCCCGTTGGCCCCAGGGATGGCCCGAAGAGGCCCTTCAAAGCCACCCTTGCACCCAGCGACCTCTATGGTCACCATGGTTGCCCGCACTAACCAGAGTAAGCAATGAAGAAACCCCTCCCCCCCCTCCGGCGACAGTATAACGCATCCAGCACCCTGGAAGCGTTACCCTGGCACCTCGCAACCTGCTTCGAACGCAGACGAGTCTGCCCGCCGAAGCAAGCAAACCGCCTGAGACATTATCGCAAAACTGGTTTCCGTGTGGCTCTGAAATTTTCATGTGTTTTCTTATTCGTGTTATTGTTCGTATCATTACTCCTATTTTCATTCGTGTCCTTACTAGTCATCGTGTTATGATTCGCATTCGTAGTATTATTATGTGTCCTCTCCTTATTCGTGTTATTATTGTTCTTCGTATTCATATTCGTATTATTACGCATTGTAGTGTTCTTACGTGGAGCCATATTATTATTTTATGTGTATTAATATGATTACTAGTCATTCGTAGGATCACTATGATTATTGTCGGGGTGGTGGAGGGGTCAGATTTTTTTCTTCGCGTTCGCAGTGCTAATCTATCGCTCCGTGCGGGGCGGGGGCGATGTCCTCGGATGCACTACCCCACACGACGGCCGGGACCCCCCAATAATTCAATAGGGTTGGTAATCATAATCGTATATGTCAAAGACGATGAGGAGAATGAGAACAAGGAGGCAGGGAGAATGAAGCAGTGGAGCCCTTCAGTTTTCGATGCTTATTCGTAGTCGTATGATTATGATGAGTAGTATTATCATTTGTCGTGTTGTTCTTATTACTTTCATTTTTATTCGTATTATTGTATGTATTACTCCTAGCCGTGGTATTCGTATTATTTCCATTCTTAACTATTATTATGTTTCGCCTTTTTTACCATTATCAAGATTGTTCGTCTGCTGGTTCTTCGTATTATTTCAATTCCAATTGGGATACCACCCGAGCCGGGGCGCGGGAATTATCTATATGCCTTCCATTTGCGCGGTGCTAATTATATCGTTCGGCGAACCCCCGATAAATATTTGATTACGGTGCGGTGCGGGATCCTTAAAGGTTTCTTGAGGTTAGTTCACGCCTTCTTCTGAGCAGGCCTGCACTTTCTAACTCCCCCGCTTGCAGACCCTGTCCACTGAACTCACAGCACGCCCGCCTGCAGGTTGCGACTACGGAGTGCCCTTCCGCTCCTTCTAGCGGCATGGAATTCCGCTCAAGCCTGACTGCATCCAGCTATAGCATTGCTTCCCGTCTGCCTCTCTCCCATGGGGTGTCCGTGTCCTGGTTTCACAAAGGAAAGGAGGAGGAGGAGGAGGAGGAGGAGAAGGAGGAGGAGGAGGAGGAAGAGGAGGA